>JNEY01001432.1:0-11105 GCA_020875895.1 Aphelenchus avenae
GGACTTTGTGTTCTAAACAAGTTGTACGACAGCGAACATTGGCGACACATTTACCACTTTGGTGACGAACTTATCCGCTGGTACCGCGTATTCGAGGACGTTCGGAGTCTGATCGTCGCCGATGTTGAACTTTATCGCGGGCAGTGAGGAGATTCTGGCGCAGTTGACCGTGTACAAATCCAGTTCGAAGTCATACTCTGCGTAGAATGACCGTATCACCGCGTCGAAGACGTCGCTAGGAACGATGAGCATCGGCGACGCGACCGTAATGGACACCGTGTCAGACCGGCTCTGTAGAGAGTACACGGTCTTAGAGCCAACGGTAACGCTAAAAGAATGACTAGGGCATAGTGACCAGTGAAAGATGTTAACATTACTAGTCTGGTAAACGGCGGAGCTACGGCCGTCTTCTTTTAGATACACGCACTTAGTTATAATTTTAAACACGGGAACCGCTTCAACGAACTGAAAGAACCAAACAAGGCAAAGCACACTGATACCAAAAGCCTAACGGGCCGGACTGTGTGGAACAAACCTATAGGTATTTCCGCTATGGCGCGAACAAGCGCTCTGCTCCACGGCAGATGTTTTTGACAAATTTCTTAAGATGCAAAAATGTGTTTTGAGGATACTTCTTAGAATTCAATGCCATCGACTTCCGCCACGAAGGATGAAGTAACTTCCGCGATGGACCCTCAGTTACGTACTTGTTTAGGTAGACACTCCAGTCGTCCTTCGCGTTGACCTTCTGCCATTTCGCGCCGCAGTTCACCATGTCAGGGCCACCTAACGTGATCTGGCCGCCGGGGACCGGTCCACTATCCTCGCTCGGTGTTCTGAATAGTTCCTATGTTCGTTCACTCACCTTCATTAAATGGGCTCGAACGCGCGAGACTGCTTACCCGTTTAGCCAAAGCGTCACTTCTTGCCGGCCTCCGACGTAGTCGAGAATTCTTAGCAGCGCATCATTTGACGGCGGGTCATATTTATCTCCACGAAGTATGGCTAGCGGGAAAATGCCGTCGCTGGCCCATCCGGCATTCAGCGAGGTCCTGCTCTCCATTGCCAGGAAAAAGGGCGCTTCCGCTACCTCTAGCGAGTCGACGTTAGCCGGCGAAAGCACGTTGTCAAGCTTGAAATGAAGATATAGCACATGTTCGTTGCGACGATCCTCACCGCAAAAGTGTCCGTCCCTTGGCGTCCTACAAGAAACTCGACCCAACCCATCGACTGCGAGCATAAGCGCTGCAATATGAAAATTTATGCAACAGGCTTAACAGAATGTTGGTGAGGAAACAGAAGAACCGAAGTTTGCTTACCGAGACGTACGGGATCAATGGGATTCGATCAACACGAAACGAATTCGTATATCCGAACCGTTTCCCGGGCGTGTACGTTGGTGATACGCTAAAAGCTTGCGGCTTCAACTTGCACTAGCAGTAACGAACAAGCATACGTTGTGTTAAAAAGGTTGCGCCGTCCCTCGCCGCCACAAGAATGATTATACGAGGCGAATCCGTCGGCGAAGAGGATTGACCAAGGTGCGTTGGTATCGAGCGTTAAGTTGAACTTCTGTCCTGTGAAACCAGGCGATTGAAGCCACCTTCCTAGCCTGATCGACGATCAATTAAGGAGTGGACCAGGGTCGGGGGGAAGAAGCAATTCGATGGAGCAAACTTTCATCAGCGTAAAATGTTTGCAAGTATTAGGTTTAAAAACAGATAGTCCGGTAAACGTTGGCCGTCTCCCGTCAGCTCTTCATCTGCGCTAACTTTCAATTCCATCGTTCGAGATCTGGTTTTAGCGAAGTTACCTCCGACGTGGGCAGCGATGGTGTAGATCATGTTGACGCCGCCACTCGCTGTCAGTGGCAAAGACACTGCGGGCAATCCGTCAGCTGCATGTGGCTTGGCATTGGCCAGCGTGATGGCGGACACGGCGACTAGAACTACAGCGAGCTTGGCAAGCATGATGTGCAAGCTAGTAGTGCGGTACTACGTGTCCGTCACCGCGGATTTATATCAACATTCTTCCGTCATCGTACGCACGTTATCAGCAACTAGCTCCGTACTGATAGTATAATTTGTGTGGTTTGTTCAATCCCAGTGCTTTTTGCCGGGACACGTCAGCGGAAAACTACGCAGTGTAAAGTCGTCACGTCACCGTGAGCCCACGCCATGGGGCCAACGTTTCCGATCCAAGGATCGTAGCCTTCCTATCAGAAACTAGTACCTTCTCCGATGTTGGCCATAAAAGACAGCGAGCGAACTGTGCCCACTCTTTCGTAGCCTACGGCTGCGGACTTTGTGGGCGGCTAATATTGTTTCGTCGTCAAAAAAACACCAAGTACAAGGACGCTAATAGATCCCAGCAAAATGTGTCACCACTCTGGTTGACACTTTTCACCGGTTTACCAGCGTTTGAAGCAACTTTGTTCGAATCTGCGCCTAGAGAAATCTTAACAGCGTCATGTATGTCACTACCGTATTGGCTCGAATAGTGGGCGATCGCCCACTAATTTTCGATGGCCAAATTTGTCAGGCTTTCGTGAAAGTAGTACAGGGTCCCCCTTATGGATTTAGCAAAACTTTTCGAAATTATAGTTACAAAAAGTTCTCGTCTAGGGTGAATAGTTATGGCCTAAAACGTGTTCTAAACATGTCTCTGTGACAAGTCAACTGTGAAATTTTTGGTGATCGCCCACTATTAGGGGTCGCCCACTATTAAGGGTCGCCTTCTATTCGAGCCAATACGGTATAAACTAAAGCGCTGGAGCGATGTTGCAAAAGTATTGAATAGCGGTGCGTTCGCACGGCAGTGAGTGAGGGCTTCACGGGTTCCCTAGCATAAAATAAAAATAAAAGTTACCGAACGGCAACCAGGGGGATAATTCAACTTGCAGAAAACGCACGGTTTCTGATTAGCACGCTCCTGCTTCGCATGTTACTGTTGCGCATGCTACTGCTTAGCATGCTCCTCGCGTCGCATGCGCTAGCTTCGCATGCTACTGCTGAGCGTGCTCCTGCTACGCACCCTCTTTCTGGTCTCCCGAGTAAACTGTCATCGGCGGTCAAAATCTTGTGAAATCCCGACTAGCGCCGCTGCGTGCGCGTTAGCGCACGCGAGAGGCTAGTACAGATAAAAGGAACTGGACCCATCACAATTAGTATTCCACTTAGTAGGAATCACCCCTTCCGCAGCGGGAATTTTGTCATTCTTAATTTGCGTTCAGGAGCTTATCTAAGCATACCAGGTCTTTCCTGTTCTCAAGCCAAAAATTTTGCAAAATATTCACCAGGGAGACGAAGCCAACATTCTGGGAAGACCATATCCGGATGTCCATAGAAAAGCAAGGTTCGGGTATCATCAATCTGATTCGCGCTTTGCGGTTTCTGTAAATAGGCTCCTGTCAAAAACCATGCAAAATTTTTGTATCTTGTGCGTCAAAGCTTGCCACTTTATTCCGAAAATCTGTTCACTTCACTCATTTAAATCACAGCACGCGACGATCAAAAGCGACAGCCGGCCGTCCGTTCTCACTTGGCAGCAGCGAAGCCGATCGTTTGCTGATCGTAGTCGAGGAAGACGCAGCGCTGCGGTAGGAACTGCGATCCGATGGCCCATTCGCCGAGGCCGTCCACGATGAGCAGGGCGCATTTCTGGCCGATCTTCGTGTTCTAGACAACTTTCGATTGTAAAAAGACGGAATCAATAGCCAATGCACTCACCACTTTAGCGACAAACTTCTCTGCTGGAACCGTATAAGTGAAACCGTTAATACCAGCATCGATGCTAATGGTAACACCGGGCAGCGAGGCAACACGACCGCAATCGACCGTGTACAAATCCAGATCGAAATTGTACTCAGCGTGGAATGGGCGTATCAGGCCATCGAAGACGGCGCTAGGGACGATGAGCATCGACGACGCGATCGAAATCGGCACACCGAATTCATCCGGGTAATCGTCGTTGTACGCGATGTAGGCGCCAACGGTGACGCTAAACGAACGATAGAAAGGCAAGAAAGAACGAAGTGATCAGTGATTTGACTTCAACCTGCACTTCTGCTTCTACCTCTACCTCTACTTCTACCTCTACGTAGGGGCAGAAGTAGAGGTTGAGCTGAGCTTGTGTGGAGCTTTAATGTATTTTACTTGTATTGTTTTGCTGTGTTTGGCGCTATAACAAGCTGTGAGCAAAACGTAGGTTGCCATTTACCGACACGTCTACTTCTACTTCTACCTCTACCCCTACCTTTCCCTCTACGCAAAAGTAGAGGTAGAGGTAGAAGCCCAGTTTCCGGCAGAGTAGAGGTAGAAGTAAATTTCGGCCATGTAGAAGTAGAGGTAAAAGACTAATGTACGGGCAGGTAGAGGTAGCGGTAGAATTATGGAGTCAAAGTCAAAACACTGGAAGTGATCGTAGTATACCCTTAATTATGACCACTTCGGGGGGGGGGGGGCTGGCGCTGCACTTATGCTGTACCGAAGGCACAATTCGGGTACAAAATTGTTCACTGTATCCCTCTGGACGTCCCCCCTTCCGGTAGAATCCTAGCTGCCAAATCAAACGGGTCGAATTTTGGTCAATTAGTGCCTTTAGTGATTTTGGCTGAAATTTCACAAGTTTGGTCGTGCAATAGTCGGCGGCGGGATGTTGGCGGAACTTTCTACTACCGGGGCCGGGACCCGACGAGCCATGCAATCTCGAACCTTTTTAGCTTGACACTCCAGTTGTCGTTCGAGATAACCTTGTGCCAGTTCGCGTCGCAGTTCGCCGTATCAGGACCACCGAACGTAATCTGACCTCCGGGGGCCGGCGCCCCGTCGTTGGGCGATCTAAATCGATCACGGTCTGATCGAATGCGCTGTTATAAAATAAGCGTAATTTATTACCGACGAGTATATTTGCAGGCAAACATTTATGCCTAGCTAACGCGTTTAATTTCTCAAGAAAAATACGTTCACACACACATCCGCCAACGCATGCCATAGCCAGTCCGCATTAACATGGCCACTTTCCGCACACGCATGCGAAAAATATTTTGCGCAACATTTAGCCACCCTACAGCTCGCAGGTACGGAAGAAATTTGTTCTGCATGATGTGCGTCCGCATGCAGCGGGATGCCACCGCACGAGGCGGCGAGGGGCTTTGCGTAAAGGAAAATCGATTTTACAAAATAGTCCGAGAGTCAAAATGTGATTTTTTCCCAAAACCAAAGGGGAACCCAGTGGTTCAAAATTCTTTGCTGCTGGCTCAGTGCTGCAGGAAACGTGAAAGTGGCCGAAATCGGGCTCGTACGGTGCGGACAATGTGGCATAAGAAATATTTCAAAAATATTAATTTTCTTAGTTGGTACAAAAAAGCCTCTTGCTTTCCGTACCCATTGAGCCAGAGCGTGAGCACTCGCCGACCTCCAGCGGCATAGAGAATTTTGGCGAGCGCGTCGTCGCTAGCCTTCATCGCTAGCGGGAAAACACCGTCACTGGCCCAGCCAGGATTCAGCGAATATTCGGCCTCATTTGCGAGAAAGAACGGTACTTGTGTCACCGTGAGTGAATCGACGCCAGAAGGGGAGATGACGCCGTCGAGCTTAATGTCCACTGTCATACCAATTTATGCGAGGACACTTACCACATAAGTGTCCCCTCCAGCGTTTCCATGAAGAAAGTCGAGTCCCCAGCGCGTCGAACGCCCACACTGGAGCTGCAAAGGGGAACATCGTATTCTAACAGCCTCGAAGGTGTTGGTAGGGGACAGGGCCGTACAGAACTTGGAATCGGCATTGATCATCGGTCTTTTTTCAAATCGGTCAAAATGGCCCAAATTCCCTCCCAAGTGCTGAATACTAATTTTTCAGGGGAAAGACACGGGGATATCGTTTGCTAGCGAGTATCTAGGGAAACGACAGCATGTGGGTAAAAGCCCTGCAAAATCAGAATTCCTAAGCTGAAAAATATCCGAATGGGACAAGAAAAACACAAATGAAGTTCGCTTACCGAGACGTACGGGATTAACGGGATTCGTGGTATGCCAAATACGTTCGAAAAGTCGCCTTCGTAGGTGTAGGTCGGCGACGCGCTAAAGTCATCCACACAGAACTTGCAATCTCAACAACGACAACACACCTTGTGTTGAAGAGGCTGCGCTGTCCTCTGGCGTCACAGGTATGCTCGTCTTGCTTGAATCCGTCGCCGAAGAGGATCGGCACGTGCGCGTTGGTGTCCAGCGTAAAGTTAAATTTCTGCCCTGTAATAATGGGCAGAGTCGGTTTTCAAGGATCGACGACTGAACAAAGTGAACATTTTGATGTAAAGAAATAATACGAACATTAAAAGTTTGGCGCTTTTTGGTGGCTCTTTTCGGATCCGTCTGCGCCACCGAAAGAGCTTGCGGCGAATTCCATGCCAGTCACTTCAATGCCTTTGCAAGGGTGGTCAGTTTGCTAGGAGCCTGTCATCCACGGAGATTCAGCCATTCGGCCGAGGTTTTGATAGCATTCTTGCAATTCTGTGTAATATTTGACCATGGCGACGCCTCAGGCGGGGCTTCAAGTTGCCGTTTTGGCGGAGTCTTTTTTTGATGACCGTTGCTAGGACCCGGATCTACACCTCAGTAACGCCGCAACTGAGATAGGGGTAAAGATATAGTTCAGCATGTTTCTGCAATATAACAGATGCTGCAAACTGGTCGCATGACTGGCCCATTCCTATCACCAAGAAGGATCTAGGGCCCGAAACTGTCGAATATAACGGGGCAATGCACCCATTCATGCGCCCGCAATTTGTTTCAAAGACCGCTGCGAAAACTTGCCTCCGACGTGAGCCGCGACGGTGTAGATCATGTTGAGGTTGCCATTAACAGTCAGCGGAAGAGACACCGTGGGCATGCTCTCAGCGACAAGTGGCTTGGCACTGACCGACGCAATGCCGGTCACAACGATTAGAACGCCGACGAGTTTGATGAGCATGATGCACGTCGGGACTGGACTGACAAAATAAAGTGTACTGGCCGCGTGGTTTTATATTTGTCGTCCTCCGTTCAGAGCACGTCTCTTATCAGCACCTTGCGCGTTCACACAGATAGCATAATTTGCGTATCTATGCGTCCCGACGTCTGTTCCGGTTTCCTCTGCTAGGCGTCAGTGCCTTCTATGCATTATTAGGTGCCCTAGCAACATTATGCAATGTGAAATAGTCGGATCATACGATAGGCGTCGCATAGTTAGGTATGCCGTGAGCCGCAAATGTTCGATCCGAGCATCGTAGTCTCACTATCAGTAATTAGCGGCGTCACCCGATGTGCATCCTGGAACAAGACAATGCTTCCTCTTTCGTAGGCTTCATTCTGGTCAACACTTTGGTCTATTCGTATCCGCTTCGAGCCTTTCAGGGCGATCCTCATAGCTAGGTTACCAGGAGTCTCGAAAACGCTGTGGTGCAATTGTGACCTAGCTGAAAAAAGGCCGATGCCCAAAATTTGTGGAATAAAAGGACCTGCCAAAAAAATCTGCTTCCCATGAGCGTCACATTTAGGATAAGGCAGTTAGCCGTAGCAAAAAAACATACTTTTCCGTACTCTAGGGTTGCAGGAGGAGGGTCCGATCCCGGAATCCGGGGTTCGGGTCCCGGTGCCGGTCATTCGACCATTTCAGCAGTTAGTTGAGCGGCTTGATATGCATTAACAAAGGCATTTATTTTGCAAAAGGATGCATTTAGAAATCGTCGATAGGGACACTACGTCGGAAACTGTTCCTTCTGATCTCGCCAGTACTGGGACGGGACCTTTGCGGTTATCTTTGACGAATCATATGTCTCCGCTTCGACGCTCGCGTTTTCTCGAGCGTTGACCACGCAAGACGGTCGTCTCTAAAACACATCTAAAAACAGGAATATGCGAAACAGGAACGTGCGAAGCTGGAACATGCGACGCGGAAACAAGCGACGCAGGAACGTGCGAAGACTTTACTTGTTCCGAGCACTACTATAGAAGATCAGTTTGGCATGTTTCTAAAGACGTTCCAAGGTAAAAATTCGTGGTAGCTGTTCGTTCGTCCGTTACTGCCCTCAGAGTCCCACCATCAATCGCATATTTTTTACCTAAACCATCGCCTTCCTAGCCGCGTACAAATTTTCTTTTCAAATTTCACATCCGCGGCAATGAATTTATGACTGTGCTAGACTCTCATGCGAATGAGATATCTTCCACTTAAATTCACGAATGCTAATTAGTATTCATACTCGATGCGCGTTCCTATTCATCGTATCAGCCCGTTCAATGACTGCTCTTGCAAATGAAAGATTCGTCGACTGTCCCTTTATAGCTCTTTTACTGGGAACACACAATAATCTTCGACCGTCTCTTTCACTTGAAGCTGGTCCTGGTGGGATCGTAGTCCAAGTGGACGCAGCGACCTGGCAGGAACTGCGATCGGATGGTCCATTCGCCGAGGCCGTCGACGATCAACAGCGTGCATTTCGGGCCGGCACGTGTCTTCTAGAGGCCTTTGAATGCAACAAGTGTAAACTGGTTCACTCACCACTTTCGTGACAAATTTCTCCGACGGTACCGTATAAACAAGGTCGTCTCCGATGCTGAACACGATGCCGGGCAGCAATGCTATGCGAGTGCAGTCGACCCTGTACAAGTCTGACTCGAAGTTGTACTCTGCGTCAAACGCACGAATCAGGGCGTCGAAGACGTTCTTCGGAACGATGAGGACCGCTAAAGCAAAACCACGTGCCAGAAGGCACTCAAAAACCCTTAGAAAGCCATACGAGGATCAAACGACCCAGGCGTACCTTTTGACAACAAGGGGGAAGCCACCAACCAATGAGTCTCCCACAGATTCGTAGAACTCGACGCTTTGCGTCTTGGCTTTTTTGGCATGCCATTCGCATGCGCTCTTGTGCGCTTGTATGGCTTTCTTTTGTCATTACAAAGTTGATACGGTCCTCCTAACGAAATCAACTCTCCTGTATTTCTGCCACTTCGGCTCGAGTCGAATCGTCGCTTCTACCGCAGTCGCTTTGGATGGCAAGAAATGTGACCTGAGTGGCCATTGTTCAACAACAACCTCAAGGTTCTTTTAAATAAGCGCATAATCTCACTTTTTGGATGCTTTGCGCATTCCTGGCAAAAAGTTTTAAAAAATTCGTGCTGGACCGACACCTGAAATCCGTCGTGCTGACCAAAAGAGTCATGCTTAATTTGTGCTTTGGCGTTACGTTACCGTTTAACTTCTTTGCGCCTTTCCGTCCTCTAGCAAATTTTCGCAAATGTGTGCGAAAAAGCTATTTGGTTAGTAAGAGTAGGAGCAGGGTTTGTGTGGGGTTTCCCATCCTTTTTACTTGAAGATTAATATGAATAAGTTTTCATCCACAGAAACCCTGCTAACGTTTCGGTGAGCTGCCTCCAGAGTAGAGATCGGCCCTGGGACCCCGTGCCGAACCCGTATCCGTGGTGGGTAAAAAACTGACAAGCCGTATACACTAACACGGCATAAAACACAGCCCGTAGTACGGCTTGGCCCGTGTAATACGGCTTTTTTCGAGGCCGTGCCGTGTTGCCGTGCCGTATTATACGGGTACGGGTTTGGCCCGTACCTTGGTACGGGCGCCGAACTCTACTCCAGACGACCATCGAAAAGGCACGGACCCGTCGTTATGTGGCGTTCTACGGTATCTAACACGTTAGAAGGATAATGTAAAAGCTTTATTTTATTGATATTCTTTCGACAATGACAAATAATCGTATACCTTTTCTGCAACTAACGTTTCAATCATTGCTTTATTCCAAAAATATTTATTTCTGTTGCGGTGATAACGCTTTATGCTGCGAAGTCGAGAACCGCGTTTGCTCTATCACTTGCCGACGGCAAAGCTGATGATCTTCTGGTCATAGTCAAGGTGGGCGCAGCGCCCTGGCAGGAACTGCGATCCGATGGTCCATCCGCCAAGCCCATCGACGATCAACAGGGCGCACTTTAGGCCGGTCTTCGTGTTCTAAATAGCTGTGGATTGCAGGAATCGTAAGGCGGTTCACGCACTACTTTAGTGACAAACTTTTCCGCAGGAACCGTATAATCGAAAAAGTTCTGACCGTAACCGACACTTATCTTCATGTCGGGCAGCGAGACGGTACGGGCACATTTGACCGTGTACAAATCCAGTTCGAAATCGTACACAGCGAAGAAAGCGCGTATCAGCACGTCCAAAGCGTCGCTAGGGACGACGAGCATCGGCGACGCAATCGAAATCTACACCGTCCTCCTCCTCATCCTCGCACCTTCCTCTTTCCCGGTTCAAGAATCGCGGCGAAAACTTGCCTCCGACGTGGACCGGAACGGTGTAGGTCATGTCGAGCTTGCCGCTCACCGTCAGTGGCAGTGATAATGTGTGCACCCCGTCAGCGACAAGTGGATTGGCACTAACCGTCGCAATGCCGGCCACCGTGGCTGGAACCGAGCCTCGTGAGCATGATGCACAGTCAAGAATGTGATACTGTGCGTATTGGCGTACTTTATTTGTAGCCGACCGCTTAATCACGTCATTCTGCGAGTTACCAACACTATCACTCAAAGGATTGCACATTTTCGGCCTAAAAACGGCTTTTAAGTTTCCCATCTAGGTAGGGGAGGAAGAAATCCCCCACCTCTTCCCTCGTTCACCCACAGTGAAGCGGCCTCTCTAGGGTAGTCGTACAACCTTTCCAAGAGCTTGTCGTGATAGAATTTTTTGGTGCACATCGTTTCCTGTGCCGATTTGGAGTGCTACTTTATAGTGCTGTAAAATCTAGTCGGCAAAGACACGCAAGTTCTCCCGTGACAGGTAGATTTTCAAAATAGCGTGATTCGTTTCACATAGACGGTCAAAACCCGGGACCTTGCAGATCTACGTAAACCTCGAACTGACCTGTCTGATACATGGGTGCGTTAGAATTCGGTAGAGCAAACGAAGAGTATGCTCATGCAGCGTAGCTTCTAATGCAGTCTGGTCATTCACCTCAGTACGAGAGCATGAGTTCAACGTTTACCGTATTTCCTCTAATAAACCCCCCGGGGGGTCTAATTCTAAATCGATGAATTTCGGGAAATTTTAAAATT
>JNEY01001433.1:0-17310 GCA_020875895.1 Aphelenchus avenae
AACGAAGAAGGCAGATAAATCTGAACTTTGAAGCTATTTTCGGGTATTGTTGCCGGGTTTCTTAAGTTATGTTAATCATTGTGTTTAAGCTTTGCTTTCCGATGATCGAGTAAATGATTGCCTTCTGCGAGGTGCTACACTTTTTGAACGTCTCATGAAGCTTAGCTTTCTAAAACCAACATCCGGGGTTGGCATTAGTTTGGCCAGATTTTCACCTTACGTAAGAAACACTCGCTTTGTGTCAAATGCTTTGTGAGGAGTAACGAAGGATCGGGAAACCCATACCGTAGCGTACTGCACTATAGAGATCGGCACGAGGACCCCGTGCCAAACCCCGTACTCGTAGAATATAGGGGTACGGGTACGGCCCGTACCAAGGCTGGGGACTTTCCAAAAAAAAATAACCGAATCCGATTCCGAATCCGACGCGACGTTAAAAATCAAAACCGAACCCGAATCCGAAGCAAAACGACCGATTTTCCGAATCCGAATCCGAAGCATGAAATTTTAATTACGACCAAACCATGAAGTAAATGTCCAGTACACGAGTTAAATCAAACCAACATTGCTGTAAAGAAACAGTAGTCGATGAAGTGTGTTGTCGCTAAGACTCTGAGGGTCATCTGACCGCTAAGTACTGCCGAGCGAGCGAGCGCACAATGGGAAAGCGTGCAACGTTTTCGGTCTTGCTCCAGTACGCGTAGGGATCGCCTAGACAGAGTTTGATTTCTTGTTTGACATTTAGCTGGAAAAAGTGCCCTTTGTCGGTCGCTCCTTGAAATACTCCGCCACTTCCACCTGCGCCTTAGCAGTTGAATTTGGATCGATCTCTGACACTTCTCGCTCAGGGAAACCCGATTGGAGAAACTTCATGAGGGAACGACCGTTGCCTGCATCGTGTTCCGATAAGCAGGTTAATGCAGCTTCTCCACTGAGACGCAGCTAAAGCCCTGGCCACAATGCCGACCCCGAGTCCGAGTCCGGGGCTCGATGTGGCCATAGTGTATGGTCCTCGAGGTCGACCTCGAGTCAGTCCCAGGACTCGGACTCGGACTCGAGGTGGCCACAATGACGAAAATCCCAGGACTCGGACTCGGGGTCGGCATTGTGGCCAGGGCTTAAGCCTGCCGACGGAGGAGTCATCCGCTTGATCCCGAAGTAAATAGGAAGGACTGCAGCAACGGATTCGCGACGATCTTGGACGGTCTTGGAGGTGTTGGCGATCGGCTGAAGAAGCTCGACGACCATTCGGGCCATGTCCCATTCGTCTGCTGAAATCTGCGGATATGCGTCTGAGCTGGCGATAAGCTGCTCTACCGCAGGCCACTGTGGATTCATTACGAGGACATGCTCTTCCTCAAGAACATCAACTAAACCCCTTTAATTTGGCACTAACGACATTACTTTTTGCGATCATCTTTGGTCAACAAAAGGTTCAAGCTTCCAAACTAGTCGGTTAAAAGATTCGGAAAATTGTACAAATTTTGAAAACCGAATCCGAATCCGAATCCGAAGCAAAACGATTTTCCGATTTTCCGAATCCGAATCCCCAGCCCTGGCCCGTACCTTGGTACGGGTGCCGATCTCTACTGCAGTACCGTACTTCGTACTATGCCGTACTCCTTGCCGTACTGAGAACACCAAAAGCGCCAAAAATGTGTAGAAACTAGCTGAAACACTTGCTCTTGCAGAGCAAGTTTTGGGAATAAGGGATTGTCAAACATATAGGTACGGTGGATATAAACCTGAACCAACTTGACGAAAACCATAGTAGGTGATGGTGGAGTACGGCTGCCGTACAGAACCTACGGCGTATCGTACTGCCGTACTGTGGTAGGGGGGGGGGGGTACCGTAGGACGGCCAGTACGTTACGGTAAAGGCCGTAATACCGTAGTTTTCAATTTTTAGTAACTAGGCTATAGCGCCGTTTTCCGGGTATTCTTTGGCTTAGGCTTGGATCTCTGCAGTGGAGCCAATAGGCTTATACGTAATCTGCTGACTTCGTCGGAAACACAGAAGGTGGGAAGCCGCCGCCGTTTAGTGGCATACGCCCGTGTCTTGCTAGTTCGTTCTTTTTAATCGGCATAAAATTGGACAGACCACGACTTGACACTAATCTGTCCGGCAATCCTAAGTCGAAGCTAGACCGCACACCTATACGATGCTCTCGGGCCGCACTAGAGACCACCAGCCAACGGCCTCCAACGTGATCAGGTGGCCGAGTGGTTAAGGCGATGGACTGCTAATCCATTGGGGTTTCCCCGCGTGAGTTCGAATCTCATCCTGATCGAAACCTTTTTTACGGCCCTGAAAGTGTAGCCATGCCTTTGAGGACGAAAGATCTCCATTCTAACTACGTAACTTGCAGGGCTGGCGCAACCCGGTCCCGGTCCCGGAAACCGGTTGTTTGAAAGGTCCCGGTTTCAAAAATTCAGTCCCTCATCAGACTTTTGTCGGACAAATTATTATGTTCTGAGCCGCCGACTTTTTTGGAACAAAATCGCGTGAATCAGTAAACGATCGAAGTATCACTGAAGACACATCAGAAGTCATAAATAGGGATGTTGCGCGAAAGGAAGAGAAGGTTCTTGAAGGTATCAGCCGCAAGGGATCGACGCAAGTGAGCGAAAATCGCACTGCCGGTGGAGAACAGACGTTCTTCATTTCGAAGACCCGGTACTGGTACCGGTTTTCAAATTTTTCGATACCCGGTGTCGGTCCCGGTCAGGAAAAAATAAAGCCCCAGACCTGGTAACTTGGATGATTCACCACGCCTGGAGGCTTCGGACCACTATTTCTGATCCAACTAATCTAGAAGCACATCAAGCGACAGAGCCAGGGACTGTGTTGAGCTTTTTGTCGGGACAGGCGTCTAAGCTAATCGCTGTGGTAAATGGAATCTTTCCGATAAATCTGCCTCAGCAAACCGTGGTGTACATCATTCCTTTCCTCGAGCCAGAGCTCGCCCAAATAATGCAGTTGACATGCGTCCTCACTTTCAGCACTTTTGACTTTCCCGCTAGCGTCCGCAATTGACGCTTCCGTCCGTTCTAAGCAGCCACGTCTCGTGTTTTTCTGAGCTCGATGTTGAATGACCGTCGACGCTGAGACAGCTGTTCGAAATGGGCAAAACCAATGTCCAATGTCTGCCTTTCTTGCGGCGGAAACGACGCACAACCTGAAAAATGGTGGTAAGGTACGTCGGTTCATTTACTGGATGAATCCGTTCGTACCGTCTAGGACAGTAACGTTGTTTAGCCTGGTTCTGCTATTACTTCTGGGTGCATCTTACAGTGCCCAAATCCAAAATCAGGAACGTGGAACATTTGGTAAGTCGAAGGGAATTTGCGTATTGGAAGTATCCCGAAATCCCTCTAGGGAGCCGTGTTTGCGAGCGTGGAGGGGGCCCGCAGTTTCATCCCTTCCTTCGCGCATCTCCCATGCGTGCCTCTGAAACAACTTTCCAGCCGAGAACACTAAGGGAAATCTGCGAAGGCGTTGCGTGCAGAGCGCACTAGGAGGCGACTATTGCCAATTGAGGCCAAAATTAATGCGAACTGACGGCTGCCTGCAGAATTTTCGTGTTTTTTGTCGGAAAATGCCGTTTTCCGCCTTGGGAAAAGGAACAATGTTCCGCGAATTTCCAGAGGCAACCCTCCCGCAATGAATTACTTTTGTATTCCGTATAGAATTGAACTTCCACCTGTTTTTAGTCGACAAAGCGTGCGTCTTCAACGAGTGTTTGCTCCATTACAACGGACCTTTCTACGAGGACTACATGCCTGCTGACGAGTTCGTCAATTTTACGCTTTATTGCATAAGTGGCACTGACCCGGGCGAACTCTGGACTCAAAGCTACAGTGAGTGCTTTGTGAAGCGTGTGCGGGTGCAAAATTCGGGTCCTAGACTTCTCCGCTTCGCAGTCAAACCTCGTCGCCTACACGGCAATTACGTCAATGAACTTTGACTTCAACGCGGTCAATGTTTACGCAGATCTCGAAGGAACCCAGGTTCGTGTTGAGTTCTACACACGGTGGAGAGAGGGCGCATAGGACATAGCAATTACTGGCGAGCGGCCCCCATGGATGTAACTGACTTTCTCTCTACACGATTCCCCATCGTCGCGGACCTTCGATACCTTCCCGGCTAATAGTCATGCATGTGCTTCTCGTGGCTCCACCACTAGGGCCGCGCCCAATGTTCGGGTTCGAAAATTCGACATTTTTGGCTTTGGCAGTTTGGGTTCGGTTCCGATTCGGCATAAAAACTGAACTTTCCGAAGTTTGCACTTGATCAAATCGCTCGCCACTAGTTCGCTCGGATTCGGTCTCAGTTCGGGCAATTTTTAAGGGTCTGACCGCTACAGTTGCTTATTCATTCTGACACTGTAGTTTAAGAATTGTACAGATGTTGGCCCATCTTCGTAGGTTGATATTGTCGGTCGCACAGTTGTCGTACACGCACGCAGCGAATAGCGACAGGCAGTAGTGCCATGCCACGAAGACGCATTCCTAGCTCAGGGCTAGTGACTTTCTGACGAACGGATGACGCCTCTGATCCCGACGGAGGCAGGCCGTCCGTTGATTGATCCCACGACACTAGATCCCGTTCACGGCTCCCATTCCGTTCTCCGTTCGAAAGAACGTTCGCTACTTGCTCGCCCACTAGCACGTAGGCTCCGCTAGCATAACATCCCGGCGCAGCAAGACTCATGCTTTATGCCGTGCATTCCTTTCGCGACCTTTCGTGAAGCCGTCATCACCTCTGGCCACGAAGCTAGCGCCGCCGATCGATCTCCGATCCGGATCCGCGTCATCTCGGTGCACTCTTAGAGTGTCGTCTGTTATGGCGCGACACTACACAGTTCCACGTAGTCCCTTCCATTACAGAATGCATATACCTGCTTCGCACTAAATAAAATGAGAGTTCATTGTCTCTTGGCCGAAAAGCTTAGGGCTAAAGGCGAGCGTACATCAAGCCTGGACCAATTCCGATCCAATTTCAAAATTTAAACCCGATTTCTTTTCTTTCCCCACAAGTTGACGGTTACCGATGCGGAGTTCCAGCGTTTCGAGTTATCAACGCAATCTAAGCATAGAATCCACTCGAACGCATTTTGAGAGCATGGCTACGCTATGACTGAACGCAGGTTACAACCGAGAAAACCATTGGTGGGGCCTGCCATTTGATCCGGTTCTCGACGCCGATTTCGATTCGCGTCGCCCACTCCTGCTTTAGATCCTGGTCGACAGCGGGGAGGATATTCGCAGAAAGTTCGTTGAAGAAGCCGGAAGTACTTGGACTCCGGAGGATGTCGCGCATCTTTGGCATGTCATACCAATCCAAACCGAGGACGCTAAAGTGCGTAGATATTTGGTAAAACTTTTGTTTACGAAGCATGCCATTTCTCTTTGTTTTTGATTTATACTTTGTATGTTCCAAGCTCAGACAGAGCGTTTAGGTGGTGTGGCATTTCGCGCCGAGGTCGCGCAACGAACGCTTCTGCCTTCGCACTATTGATGTCGTGCCTGAAGCCGTCACGGACGGATTTTGAAGTCAACGGCTGCGGAAAAGAACGACACAGAACCCCTCTTGTTACATTATTTGGTATTTGTTTGAAATCACGTAGGCATTATACTGAAACGTTTTGGGACCAGTGTGATCGACTAGGTTTGGGCCGGCCTTGCGGACGTCGGACACGTGTAAGCGAGAAAAGAACGTACGATGAACGCGTGCTAGAAATGTACTCTTTCCATATATTCGTCGATTACTGTGTAGTATTTTAAGTCGCAAAATTACCAGAATTTCGAGCGGCTCTTTAGTCTATGATGTAGTCTGAATTTCGACAGGCGCTTGAACCTTATTACACGTTCACCACATTTTGCAAATCTGTGGGGCGCTGAAGAACGTTATTCGGTAGAAACATGCTCTGTACTAAACGGAAGGTCGAGTTCCGTTCGGGTCACTCCATTTCACGTTCACAGTGTTGAAACGTTGATATCGGTTCCGAAAAGGCCTAAAGGAGAAGCTGAATAAGCCTTCGTCTCCTTGAGCCCTTTAAAGCCCGATCCAATGGCTGGCACTTGTTATCAGGCTATTAATTACACGATGACTAGCTGGATGCGTAGTCTAGCCACTATTTTTTCTTGCCACCATATCTCTTGGCGTCGCTAGCTCTCGGGCTTTAGGGAGCGATTTCCCGAACATGAACCTATTGTGCCTTCCTGCAACAACTGGATTCTTCATTGAGCTTCTCTTGTTGAATTCCGTTCACTTGTCGACACGAAAGACTGGAAGAAGCCAACGTCGGACGCTTTTGTCCCTGGTCCAGGTGACGCTTCGCCAAGGCCTGCGTCGAATTACGAATTCTCCGCTGGCTGTAACTTTCCGAATGAAACCGCGTTCTTGACTTATTCTGGCCCCATATTTTAGCGACTAAATCGTACACGGATAATGAATTTATCCTAAACTGATTTAGGATGGTTGTGCTTGCAGAACTTGCAAAAATATCCATCGATACTCAGACTTAATTTTCTAATTTCCGTTTGACAGGTAGAAAATCGTCCGCTTCAAGTCTGGAATAATAAGAACAATGCTGGATTAACGTCTGCCAAATACATAGGCATTAAGCGCATTATTTCACCTGATATAGTCACGTGTACCTAAGTCGGAAGTTAAATTTTCGTTTAGAAAATGGACCTCACCGATGCGGACCTCGGCAAGACGCTGGAGTGCCCGGTCTGTCTCGACGTTTTCGACGAGCCAAAGCTTCTCATCTGCGGGCACACGGTGTGCCAGAAGTGCGTGAACAAGGTCGTCACGACACGCCGAAACGGGGCAAATGCTCGCCAGGGACGTGACCGGAACAGCATCAAATGCCCCGAGTGCAACAGGGAAACGGAGATCCCGCCTGACGGTCTTGCGACCAACTACCGCCTCGTTGGTAAGTGACATGGCTCGACATTGCGAATGCACTAGCGGCTGAGCTGGGCCTTGCACGGTCGGCGAGGTAGCCAGTGGAATCTAAGCTCAGACGCAAGCACGCAGCATTTGGCGAATAGCGGTATCGCATGCGGGTAGCGGCACTGCTTAGATCCAAAATTTTGACAGACGTGCTTTCTATTTCAACACATATTTAAGCTGCTTAATGGGCAAGTACTGTGTTTCTACGCTGAGAATAGCATGTTCCATGTGTTTTCCCAGACGCTTACCTTTCAGATCTCGTATGCCGTGCTCAGAAGGCACTCGTGGACAGCTACGCTTGCAACGGCTGCGGAGAGCAGGCGCTTGTGGCCAAGATGTACACGTGCGAGACTTGCCAGGAGACGCTCAACACCAAGCCGGTACGTGTAGCAGTGACGCGTAGCGTTTTCCATGTGTCCTTTAGCTGTGGATTTGCGCTGTATGCGCCATGGAGCAACATGCGCCGACAACGACCTCACGCAGGAAGACCTGGCGGCGTCGCAACAAGAAGCCACTGATCTGGAGCAGAAGTTTGTGCAGGTCTGTTTCACTGTGCAAAGTATAGATGTGTAAGGTAACCAGATTTAGGCCTCCACGTTCGCCAGCGAAGCCGGCAAGGTTTTCGAAAGCGCTTTGCGCGACTGCCGCGAAAGGCTCGAGGATCTGTTTCCGGCGGAGCAGGACCAGGAGCCCGTGGAGAAGGAAGGTAGCGGAGCGTCGCGCAACAACTTTGATCTAATCGAATTCGACGACGACCAAGAGGTAAGCCCCGCGATAGCATTCCCGTACCCGTATATTTGTCCCGTTTTAGGCAATCGAGCTGAATGGACACCGTGTCGATGTGATCCCGGATCTCTCGAGGTTCACCAAGCTTCAGGTACGCGCCCGCTCCTCGAAGCGCAACAGTGACAGGCGTGGTTTAGCCGCTCAGTTTCCGTGATAACCTCCTCACATCGATCAGCCAAAACAGTATTCGTACAACGCTGACGGAGCTAGACCTGAAGAGCAATCAAATTACCGAGATCCACGGCCTGGACGCGCTTGCGAATCTGGAGAGCTTGAACGTCAGCTTCAATCGTTTGAAGAAGATCGATGGTTCGTCTTCTACCGTCTTCCTGAAGTATATTTTCGACAGTGCGGCTTTCGACAGAGCGCTTTCGACAGAGCGCTTTTTACATTGCGGTTCTCGACAGTGCGGCTCTCGACAGTGCGGCTTTCGACAGTGCGCTTTCGACAGAGCGCTTTTTTCATTGCGGCTCTCGACAGTGCGGCTTTCGACAGTGCGGCTCGCGACAGTGCGGCTCGCGATAGTACGCTTTTAAAAGTGCAGTTAACCTGTATTTCTCTAGATCTTTTGTGACGCTGTCCTCGACTGTATAAAAAAAAGCCTACAAGAGTTCCTGGTGCCTAAGCCTAAGCCAGTACGCGCATCGCTCGCACGCTTCGCGTGCTCGCGGTGCGGGCCCCCCCCTCCCCGCCTCTCCCGAGCCGCAGTATATTAAGACTTTTGGCAGAAATCGTCGAACTTTGGCGGAGATACATTACTCAACCCTGAGAGCAAAAATCGTTTGCAGCAGTACACAAGCTATCGGTCTACAGGCATTGCTCGCGCACTTGCGTGCTCTCGGCACTCTTATGTTTGTTATATTGGGCACCAACTTGGTAGTGCCATCCGTGGGGCCTATGACTTGCGCCACCACGGCCGGGTCGGTACCCAATACTGCGTCAGCGGTGTCGGCGGATCGGGAGGCCGAAGAACAACTAAAATGCAAGCCCACCAACGCATTGAAATACGTTCACCAAGTTCCATATAGAGAGGGGCACTGTCGAGAGCCGCACTATAGAATGCCGCACTGNACGAAGCTGGAGGACCTCGACACGCTCGCGGAGCTTGACGAGCTTCACGTGGCCGAGCTGGGAATCGAAGCTTTAGACGGCATTCAGAAGCTGGTAAATGTGGTCGCTGAAGAGTAGTAAGCATACGGTCTTGTTTAGAACAAGTTGACGTTTATTGATGCTGGCAAGAACTCACTCGCGAGTGTCGATCATCTGGGTCATCTGGAGCACCTGGAGCAACTGCTTGTAATTGCAGCATTATGTTTCGTATCTACGCTTTAAGCTTTTTTTAGCTTAACGGCAACAAGATCACGCAGTGGCCTGAGGTAGAGAAGCTGGCCAAGCACACGAAGCTGTGGACCGTCAACCTGGAAGGCAATCCAATCGAAACTCCGAACCGCGACGGCTACCGACGCAGGGTCATTGAGGCCCTCCCGCGGGTCACCGAACTCGACGATGTCCCGTGCCGCTAACTTGTTCTCAGCTACATCTATGTTGTACGTTGTAGTAAGAGGACATGTTTGTTTGTTAAATGTTGAAGGGTGTCTACCAGATTGCGAGGAAGGAGCAGGCACGGAAGTTGCACTGAAGGGCTAAGAGCTGTTCGTCGTGTGCACAGTCGTGTCATATTTCGATAGAACTATTGAATGGATAGACGGTTGCAATCGGCTTTTTTTACCCACTTTAACGAAAGAAATGACTGAAATAGGTGTGTTCGTGCCGAAATAAACTTCCAAACATTTGTTGTTTGTCGTGATGTCGTACCACCTGGAGACGTCTAGGTCTAGCTCAGCGTTATAAACTCCATAAAACATATCGCATCCGACAACGAAAGTGTAACTTCTAGGACAATGCGTGCGGCATGAAAAGGTGTCCGAATTCACGCGTACTAAGAATTAGCAGTTCCGAGTGCGCCGAGCCGCTACTATCTCGTCCCGAGTAGTTAGGCATTTCGGGAGAAATGCGTTAGCCTATAATTTACCTTAGTTTTAGCCGCAACGACTCCAGAATCTCGACCAACGGTCGCTTTTAAAATCAACGTTCTTCCGCTAGACAGAGCCAGTTTTTCTCAGGCACTACGTCGAAATTGCCGCCAACAGCCTGAGAGGTAGTCTTGAACTAGGAACACTAAAAATGCACTTTTTAGCGCATTGCACACACCCGTGAAGGATTCGTTTCAAAGTGAGTGAAGGTCTCCTCGTAGACTGCGCCTTTTTGTCATGAGCAAAAATACCGCGTCCGAAAGTACGCTTAATCGTTCTATGAAAGTACGTTGCAGAAACTACGCACAGCAGCACGCGAACTTTCGACAATTCCGATGTAGAACAGTGTTCTGCTTCATAAACGGTGAAGCCGACCGAAAGTAGAGTGAAATGCAAAGCTGCCACGCCGTCACTTTAGCCTCTCACACGCAGGCTTTTGCTGCTGACTTGAAACGAATGAATAACAGCTGAAAAAGACGGCCTTCGTATATCTGCCGAACAGGCTCAGGCTATGCTGCCACATAGCTCGTCAGGTATGTAGGCAGATCGAATTTTATCGACAGAAGAAACAACGAGCAAGTTTCCTTGGTTGTCATGCCGGTTCCAAGCTTGCTAACGTATTCAGAGAATCCGGAACCGTCCGGATCCGCCTCCGTGTTCGGCGGAGCCGTCCGTCTCCTTGAAATTCTTGAGCCGAGCCGTCCGGAACCGGTTAGGGCCACGATCGAGCTGCGTGGCTCGAGCCGTTCACAACCCTGACAGGTACTACATCGCTTCGGTTAACGCTCGCCGTTAATTGACCGTAAACGAGCCTCAGAAGGGGCCTTCATCAGTACCGGTTATGTGGCTTGTGTTCGATGACGCACAGCTGGATTTGTAGTGTTAGCCATAACGGGACGTCACTTGAAGGACTCAGTTCAGCTCGTCGTAGACCCTTTTTTTCAGAATTTAAAAGAAGCGAAGGACTCCCATAAGGTACGCTCATCAAGGTGCTGGGTCCTGGCCCTTTCGCCGCATATCTAGATATGGTGCAGCCAAGGGTCGTTCACAAAAAAACTCTCACCTTGGAACTTCGGACCGACCTGTTCGCGTGGCCTACGTCAAAAGCCACTCTCTCTGACGTCAAAGAAAACACGCTACGAGCGCTTATCAGTTCGACTGGTGCCGACTGCGTCGCGAAAAGCACGAGAATTTAATTTAGGTATTTTCGGCCACCGAAATAGCGGTCTATTCCTTTTGCCCCTACTAATGTTTACAATACACGTCGTGAAGAATAGGCGACGTAGCCGTCTCCGACATTCCGAATGGCTCGACGTACTGCACTTAATGGACCGACGGACTATCGACAAAGTTCGGCTTGTGTCTCGAAGTTTTGCGGGCGTCATCGAAGCAAACGAATCGTCGATTCCACTGATACCCATCGAAGAATTCTCCCTCATTCGACACGAGGAGGTAAAGTGCAGGGCTGGGCGGTCATTTTTTGGGGTAGGAGCCTGTATCAATTTTCGAGTCACATCAGAAGCGTGTCCTAGCTGCGAGGTGTCAAGCCCAGTGGCAGAGCTATCCACCCCAAGCAAAGTGTGGAGACACATGAAGTATACGGGTGTAAGACAGTGATCGTATGAAAAGGTGGGAAAATCTGCCAGAAATCGCGGCTACTGGCATACGTTCCTATTCTGTAACCACACAGTGGCACCAAGCTCTCACTTTCTACAATTAACCTTAGGACACAAATGAAAGATAGGGACATGACAATAGACATGCCGCGGACACCCCCGTGCCGTGAAAGACGGAACGGCACGGCCGGCATCAGTACTTGATAACAGTTGCCGATAATCCCCCTTGCATGGCAAAACAGGTTGACGAACATTTTCAGAATAAACGGCCGTTATTCGACTTTGCCCGCATTAACGTGGAACCGCCTCTGCCTTGCCACAACGACAACGCCATGGATTCCGACGAGCACGTATGTTCTTCACCTAGTACAGTCTGTGAATTACATCGTCTAGTGCTACTGCGAAAACCAGTGCTACTGCGTCCTCTTCTTTTGCTTCTTGCCGATTTACTACGCCTTCTTCTACGTGTTCGTATGGCCGATTCATGCGGTATTCGCCGTGCTTTGGCTCGTTTGTGAAAGGCTTGTCCACTTGGTTGGCAGCAGGTGCCGCCGAAAGCATGCAATAATCACGGTCCGCAACCCGGTAAGATAGCCGATCACGGGGCAAGCAGGGATTTCGCATATGCGGGCGTGCGGCTTCTACTTGACATGAAGCTCGGGAGAAAAAACTTTGCAGTACTCATTAGTTAAACACATTTTTTAAAAGCAATGAGCCGTCTGACTGGATGCCTGCTTGCAATAAAAAATTGTAAGGAATATCAGGTTTGAAACGGTTGAATTGCACTGGATTAGCAAGGTACTAATGTACGTTTCTACATGAGATACGTCGGGGTAGGCTAATTCGGGGCAGCGTTGGGTAGAGACTCCGAGACCGAGCCCCGTCCATCCCCGGCAGGGCGGTAAGTCTTAGATAAATTTTTCTTTTAACTAATAACCTAGGTTAACTAATAACAGATATGAGAAGCTCTTTCTGCTCGCGTCCGGACTGATGCAAAGGATCTATCGGGTATGAAGACTTCTATTTTGCAGCGGCCATAAGGATTACAAATCGTTAAAAAGATTCGCGAGCGGTTAAATATTTTTCTTCGGCATTTAATATTGAACTTTAATCCTTCCCCGTTTCTGGTTGAGATTGTACGTAATTTCAGCTGTCCAACACCACTACGCGCTCGTTATTCGACGGCACGATTCGTACCGGCGCTGGGTCGATACGATGCAGTTTCGACGTACCAACCGAAGTGTTCTTCGCACTGCTACCGTCTACTTACGCGAATCTCGTCACCATCGAGGGCATCAATGCGAATCTGGCCGCGTATTGGCTAGTTGAAGCTGCCGGCCGTTCGCTTCGTGCAAAGCAATGCGTCTTGAAGCTGACGTCTCCGTCCGACTTACGGGCTCTGGCCGACGTGCTCTGTGGCGTTACGGCGCTGAGGTACGTCATCGTGATTGCGTTCGACGCTGACTGCGTCAGCGTGCGACGAAATATTCGCCAGTTCTTCACCGATTTCCGGCTAGACGCGGACGTTTTGCTCACGTGCCGATGGCACTCGGTATGCGACGAATGGTCCAGTTTTCGATAGCTTTGCTATGATGAGTGCAATGAAAGAAGTAGGGTTAGCGCGGACTAAAGCTGCCTAAGCGAACGATATGCTTGTCCCTTTTTGGATGTCGAACAGAATAGAATTCTTGATTTTAAGGTCGCCATAAGCTCCGTGGAACGACGTGTATCACAGAAAACCGCGCCTGATTGGCGAAAACGACAGGTTTCGTACTTGTTAGGTCTGGGCATCTGCGTGATGGGTAATGATTGTTCGCCAGAACGTCTGGAGGGGAGCGTCCCGGAATAGGGCCAGACAGGAAAGGGAAGGAAGCTCAACGGAACGTGAGACCGGATACTTAGGGGAAAAACTGGGACAGGATTTTAACAGCCCACTCTTTACTTTCCTTCCCTTTCTTAGGCACCCAAAGGAAAAGATACTAAGCATGGCGCAGGCTGTTCAGCTAAATTCTAGTCAAAATGGACACTTTTAAGCACAATTCGACGGACGGCGAATGACCTGTTAGCGGATTAACTTCGGAGAGGGGCATTGCGGAAAATAGCAATGGCTAGGAACACCGTGACTCGACTTTGACGAAATGTATTAAGAAGTCATCAGTACGACTGTAACATGTGTGCGGCCTTATGTACAAAATACACCTGCGAAATACTGAGAATGTTTTCTGCACGCCGATTCATTCCTCGTGTTCCGTTTCGGAGTCGTCTTCGAGCGACGCATTCGCGGCGGGCGTCGTCGTCGAGCGCGGTCGGAAGTAGACGTGGTAGACCGCGTTTGGCCTCACCTTCTCCCCAAGGGCGACGTAGCGCTGGCCGAATAGCGTAAGGCAGGTCACCGCCTCGAGGGTGATCCTCGGATAGGGCAGATTGCTGCGCCTCAGAGCGTACTCGAGGAGGTTGCTAAGAGTTGCGAAGCGGGGTGGATTCTCGGAGGCATCGATGTGCGTCTTCCCGTGATCGAGCATGGTCTCCTCGTCCACCACCTCATGGTACATCACGTACCAGTAGTCCGTCTAAAAGCTGTAATTTTGCTCAATCAAAGCAAATAAAAAATTTGGCCTGTGTCAGGACTAAATGAGAATCGGTATCGGAATGGGAATGTGGCATAATTTTTCAGGGTAAAAAGCATGTTCTTTTCTTACGCACACGTTTCAGTTAATATCATATGCTTTTATATGACGTAAATCGGAAGCGGCTCCTTCTTAAATTTTGGAATCGGATGGAATCTGCTCCGACGATGGACTAGGGCCTGGCATTGGCCCATGGATAGCAGGCATATCACCATTTTTAGCTTTCTGACAGTCCAAGTAAGAAGATGTCAGAGACGTATAGGTGTCTGGACCGAGCTTTATCCCATGCTTGAGGCTTTTCCAAGTGCAATTCTACTCGGTCCGTCTCAAGCTCATGGATATCCTCTCTGACTGACCTTTCCACTAAACGGTCTCGTGGGACGGACGAGCGAAGGCGCCGCGACGTTCAGCATCATTGTCGGACTTTCTTACACGATGAGCTAAATACTGCTTTTGAGTAGCACGAGGATTACTTTACACGTTTGACAATAACGCGACTAGTCGCCGGCAGACAGTGCAAGCGGAGGGGTTTCCTTTTTCTGCTTAGAATAACGCCCCGGGAAAAGCCTATGCTATGAACCATAAAGCCTATCAGATGATACATTCAAAAACCGCAACACTAAGCCTCAATTTGCCGCACTAGGAGAGTATTCTCACGCTTGATTGAGGCCTATGCGCCGTACCACCGGGTTTGAGTGTCGTCCTGTGTATCAATGTTCGCTTTTTATGGCCGACAAAACGCTGCGCAGTGAGTCATGTCAGCGCAGAAAACCATGAAGTCACCGCCTAATCTCACACTTTTTACCTGGCTTTGTTCTAGCAAGCGGAAGGATTAGCAACATTTGTCCCCTACGTGAGTAAGACGGTAAAGGAAATGTACCCGGGCTAGGTTCTTTCGACCTACGACCACAATGGCAAGAAAAAATAGGCAGAAAACGGTAGGCAAATACAAATCTCAGTAATTCAAATGAGAAATCAACATGTCACGCGAGCGCGAAGTCAAAGAAACAATGTTTTTGAGGCATGAGGTAGTAGCAACGGATGAAACGCACTCGAATGGGTCTGCAAAATGTTTTGATGGTGCAAGATGCTATTCGAAACATGCAACCACATGCTTGAGCAACTGTGCACTCGGCGCTTTTAACCATTCTGAACCATAAGGTCAATGGCTTAAATATGTGACTCTTGATGCGCCTAAACCAGGTGAAAATGGGAAGAAGCACAACCGGCGCAATGCGAAAATTGAATACCTGCACAGTTCCCTAGAAAATGCAGAAGGAGGTCAAAGCGAAACTTGTCCGCCAAAGTTTCATATATCAGCGGGCTGTACGTTAGGGTGTGCCTTAGGCGCGTGCACGAAGCATGAGCCCTGCGTATCACAGAGTGTGACTACTCCTTTCAGAAGAAGCCATGACGCTTCGAGCGCCTATCCCCGTATCCTAGTCGCTCGGTACCAGACGGCAAAAAGGACCGCAGGAAGTCATCTTCCGTAATGGTCCCACACGCTCTCTTGGGACGCTATATACGCACTGCGTCTCTTGGATGCGGAAGTTCCGTTGACGTTCCATAATCTTAGAAACGCCTCTCACTGTTGATGAGTAAGGTCACGACAGCAACAAGCTCAACGATCGCGCATTATTCACCTCGCCTTAAGCGCCTAATGTCGGCCTAATCACCTTGTTTGTTCGCGTACAACGGGCGCTTATTAGATGACTAATGTACTCTAGCGGATGAGGCGTTCCGACGTCGGAAAAAGCTTGACATGTGCCTATGTAACCTATGCAGTGCGAAAATCGTATGTTAGTGGAGAACATCAAGCTTCATGGTTCAGTGATAGCCGCCGATCGGCCGGACCGCAATCAATGCGCGTTCCGTGGATGCGTCAGCTTCCTGCGGAAGCGACCGGCTATTGATCTCGCGTTAAGCTTAAAGTGGCGTGATCCACGTCATGGATTTTGCAAAGGTTCTCCATGCAAATTAAGCGTTTTCGGTATATGCTTTGAGCTCTACATGTGACTTGAATGTGAGGCTGAATAGCTGACATCGGATACCGAACTACCAAGCACAAGGAACAATTTCTAAATCGGATAAACGTCTTGTACAGAGGAACAACGTAGAACGGAGCTGCAGGGTAAGTCGGAGCGCAGTCTCCAACCAAACTCACCTCACTCGAATCATGCATCACAACTAAGCAAACAGTCTGCACGCTCAGTCTGTTCGCCGGCATTCTTGAAGACAAAACCTGGATAGGCTAAGGCGAAATACACCTAGGGCCACTAAGGGTGGTGCTCTGGCCCTAGGTATCGTACGACGTAGGTCGCGGTTCCATCTTCGGTTGCAAAGGTGACGTAAGTCCGGATTGCATCATGCTTAAGGAGTTAGAAACGTTCTTCGTCGTCTGTGTTTTCGCTTTCTAGATTCCTTCGCATGAGAAGTCCGCTGTGGAATGCGAGAATCCGTTAGTCGGTCGCCGGAAGCGGGTGCGGATCTCTGTCTCGAGCAAGGTGGTCAGTGATCGGCAAGCGAGAGAGCATGGAAGCAGACATGGCATGCAGTGCCTCCGGCGTGGCCTAGCGCCGCCCAAGTGATCTCGATCGTTCCGCTATTCGTGTATATAAGCTGGTCGCTCCAGCACTCTCGGACCGGTCCCACCAGCAATCCTGGTGTGTATTCTCAGTTGTTCGCGCGCTGTGCTTTATCGTGCTTTTTGGGACGCAGATCCCAAACGTATAAAACTCTTACCGGTAAGAGCCCTTGGCCACTCCAGCTATCCGCAGAGCGGTACAAAGCAGGTTTTTCTCTGAGACTTAAGGGTCGGAATCCGGCACCTTCGAGTCTTTCAGAGACGTAATTGGCAGACAAGGTGTTCGTTGGAAAGTTCAGCACACTGAGGTGAGTCCGGAACGCAGATTCCGATCGTACAGAAATATTCTCACCAAGAAGCCTCAGACTCCGTCGCATACGAAAGTTGGGTCCAGGGACGCGTACCTGGACCGTATTCTCAGCTCACTGCTAGTCAGTGTAGTCGGCACGCAGTTGCCACGCTCATAAACAGTTCGTCTTCGTTACTCTTGCTTCAGAGCAAGCTGGTAAGTTCGGTACGCAGTTACCACACGCATACACACACGCTTCCACTGCATTCACGCTACCGCTGCATCTTCTCTGACGTTGCCCACCGTTGCTCTAATTCGGGGAACCAAGCATAGGTCTCCGGGCCCGTGTTTAATAGGCGGATAGATCCATCTGACCAGGAGGTATTTTCCGGTAACGCACCCTCCTTTACA
>JNEY01001434.1:0-15366 GCA_020875895.1 Aphelenchus avenae
AGAAAAAGGACTACAGAAAGTAGCGGGATTACGGCTGTAATTTTTGCTAACTGCGAAACTTTCTAAATTTGCTTGAGTGTCATGTCGCTTGCAGAAAGTGTCGTGCATTCAGGAAATCTTTTTTCACATTTGCAGCACTTAGGCAGAAAATGTTTAGTGCAAGACGGGATAGGTATTTTACAAACCAGTATGTTTGCAAAACTTACCAGACGCCGGTTGAGCCATTCTCGTCGAAAGCTGGTTGGGAAGGTTGAGCTGCGTTGCTTGCGCTAAAATACTTAAGCGTCAGGAAAGTCTACGAGAACGTTGCAAATAGTGGACGCTCCAAGTCTGCAAAAATTCCACGACGCGCATGCGGAATCGATGCTGCCCACTAAGGCTTGGCCAAACCACGCAACGACGCATGCGGGCGTCCTACGGTAGCCGCGAATTTAAATGCGCGCGTGTACTAAGTGCGTGACGCGGACGCACTCTCAGACGCATTTGCGAAATCGATTGTGACCTTGGTTACGGGTAACAAACTTTGTACTCTTAGGCTATGCTCACATTAAATTCAGTGTACCTACGTCCAACGTAACTGGGCAAAACGACCGAAGCACACGTGTTTACCAGTCACACAGGCAGTCACAAGGCTAGGAATCACGGGGCTTTGCTCATTAATTCCGCCGCTTCGTCATCCTTTAGGGAAACGTTCGGAGAACGTTATTTTGATGGCAAGGCCTGCCTCGTTAACGAGCACGGCTTACGTTTGGGTAGCAAATTATGAGCTTAGCAAACGTTTCCAGGCTTCCCAGGCACACGACGATTCGGAAGTCATGGACATTTCCAGGCGTTAATGTTCTCTTGATTCTTGAATGTGCGTACTTTTCGGACAACACTGCTTACATTTATTCTGTAAAGTTTTTCGCCAAATTTGTGTCCTATTTCGGCTAATAGCTTAGCTTTCAGCCGTTTCCACAACCCACTAATTTTAATCGTCATTCGTGTCTTTCTCATCCGCGTACCTATTTGCAAATGCGCATATTACGGCGCCAGCAAATCTTAATTCCGATGCTTTCAGGACCCACGACCGGACACTTCCTCGCCAAGATGTCAACATTCCAACGAGGACCACAAGGAAAGCGACGAGATGCGAAGAGCATTACGATGAACAAGTTCACCGCCCTGGACGAGGACATCGCTTCCAGATACGACTACGACGACGAAGAGGTAAGCAATCTGCTTGGAGCGGAAGTTGGAATTTGCAGTGTTGGACACACAACAATTGGCTTTGCGAGGTCAGGGCTGGGTACCGTTTTAAGGTCCAGAACCGGGACCACCCGATGGAGAATTTTTAACGACCAGGACCAGGACCTAGACCCCCAGGGCTGCAGGACTAGGACCGGACCAGCACCAGAACCTGGCCAGCGCGAATCGGTGTCCACCACTTATGCGATAGGATACTTTTCTGCTTGTCCACTGGACCACTTGCAGAAAGGATTAAAAGTCCACATGTGACCTGGACCCTTGTTAAGGCAATGGACCGCCTCGTTTGTCAATCTGGAGCGGTATTCACACAGGTTCCATTCGTCCACTGTGTACCGCCTAGTGTCCTTGCATTTCCACACGGCCCGTTTGTTCACTTGACCACTATAACGTTTCATGTGCAACAACTTGTTCGTGACTTCCATTTTTAGCCCGAAGTTATTCGCCGAACGAAGATGCAAATCGACCCGGTGCGATTCATCCGCGAGGCGATGCAAGCGCGCAAAGACCGCCAGATGCTGCGCAGCACCGGTGGACAGCAGCGGAACAGGCAGATCGTGTTCCAAGTCACGGCAAGTCTTCTTCGAAGCAATGCGGACATATTAAGCGCGCCAAAGGTCCATTTTCGAACAGAAGATATCCGAAGCATTTGGCGCAAGGAATTTTGTTTCATCTCATCAGTCTCCCCTTTTAGGTCCGTGGAATCGGCAAGGGCAAGATGAACAAGGAGTACGTGCTCAAGGCGCTGCACGACGCTGTCGAGGAGTTCAAGCCAATTGCGCCGGTTATCGACAACAACAACTTAACCTTCTACGTCATCGAAAAGGAGGTCATTTTTTATCAGCTCTTGTGGCAATCTGCTCACCCCGGATTCCAGGAAGCGGAAGCGGTGAAGTCCATGTCTCGACGAATCACCGAGCGGAACCGCCCGGCGAACAAGTACATGATCATCTACCGCTCCATTCCCGCGCCCTGGGAGGTCATCAGCCCGAAGATCAAGCAGCTCATCCAGGAAGCGCTTCAGAGCCGGTATATCGCCGGGACGAACACACTCGACCTGAGCGACTTCGCAAGCGATAAAGGTAATTACCACATGTGATGGACGAGAGGCATTTCCACGCTCTTGTCTCGTCAGTGGTTTCACTAACTTTGCACATGGAAGCTTGTTGTTTCCATGAAAACTTCGATGTGCCCACATACATGAGGAAGCCAGCCATGCGGACCACAAATGCCGTTACCAGTGCGGTCCGAGACACAAATTCCACGGCACTCGGGGACCACGCTCGCTCGCTATATTGTCATGTGGGTCCGGACCACGCATGGCACTGCGGTGCGGTCCATGATCATGAATGCAGTGTGTTGCGGGACAACGCATGCATGTGCGGTCCGTGTCCACGCATGCCATCGTGGTCCGTGTCCATGCATGCAATGCGGCCAATAACACACATTCTTTGCGGTCCAGTTCCACGCCTGCGAATGCGGTTTGGACGACGCGTGCCAGTGCGGTACGAACCATGCATTCCACTACAGTCCGTGACCACGAATGGCACTGTGGTCCGCTGAGCACGCATGTCATAGTGGTCCGGGACAACGCATTACACTGCGCTCCCTGACTACGCGTGCGAATGCGGTCCGCGACCACGAGTGCGGTCCGGGACCTCGCGTGCCAATGCGGTCCGGGACCATGCATTCCATTGCGGTCCGTGACCACGAATGGCATTGTGGTCCGCTGACCACGCATGTCATAGTGGTCCGAGACAACGCATTACGCTGCGCTCCGGGACCACGCGTACGAATGCGGTCCGCGACCACGAGTGCGAATGCGGTCCGGGACCACGCATGCCTATGTTCGGGACCTCGTGTGCCAATGCGGTCCGGGACAATGTATCCCATTGCCGTCCGGGACCACACAGTTCCACTGCGCTCCCTGACCCCGCATTGCAATGCGGTCCGCAATGACCACGTTTTTCACTGTGGTCCGACTAGTAGCGCGGTCCGGGTTGTCATATTTGGCGGTGTACGGTCCCAGACCACTCGTGCTAATGAGTTGCTCATCAAGCATGCTAGTGGGATCACTCATGCAAATACGGTCGGGACCACGCATCGCGTTGCGCGGTGCCGATGCGGTCCATGACATGCCGTTGCGGTCCATGACAGTTACTTCCACGGCACGAAATCTGCCAAGGTTTTCCTTTAGTGAAGCGCGCGCTGTGAATGTACCATGGCGGGAAAGTTTGCGCAGCTGTACCCTCCGTGTCATTGAAGTTATCCACGGCTTTTGTTTCCTTGGAAATGACCTGCCGTTTCTATACCTTCCGTAACTTTGAAGCCATCCACAGTTGTACATATACGCCATGGAAGTATTCTATAATTGTAGCTTCCACGTACTCATTTCATTTTTTAGTGTTCACCTCAAAAGGAGTGCACGCGCCGCTCTTCCAGAATGGGATCATGATTGCCGTAGCCGAAGTGGTCCGCGAGAAGTACTCCAGCATCCGGTCACTCAGTGTCAAGGTAACGATTATATGTTCCTGCGCATATTACTCTCCGATACAGTATCGGATTGGCTAGCTAATGACACCCTTTTCAGGGCAATCGTCTTCGCTCCTTGGACTTCGCTTCCAGCCTCGTCTTCCGAGCACCGAACGTCAAGGAGTTGGACTTGTCGAGCAACAGTGTAAGGCTTTCCTGTAGGTACAGTAATGACTGGTGGACATGCTTAGTGGTATGCACTGTATCGTCCGTAGTAGTTCCAAGCTTTACTGTAGTTTGCGGCTGGTACAGTATAACGGTAGTAGTGGTATGTACTGTAACGTCCCTAGCGGTTCCAAACCTTACTGTAGTTTGCCGCTCTTACAGTAAAACCGGTGCTCTATACCTACAGGTTTTACTGAGTGGCCTGCAAAGGAGGCATGCGTAGCTGCTAGTGGATGGAGAGAAATTAGCCTTGATACGGAGTAACATTGGACAATGACAGAGAATGAGAGAACGCGGTGGGGAAGGATCGGAATTTTCGGAAAGTAAGAGCAAAGAGAGCTGTATGGAGGGGTACTGCCTTTTTGATCGGATGGTGACCGGGAAATAGAATGGCGTGTAAAAAGCAGTATGAAGTGGACAATATTGTGCAAAACATTACAGAAATGTGCTGTTCAGTAAATTCCACTTTGTGCTGCAGGTAGTACGGCCAGGAAAAGTGTGGAGCACGCGACTGGAAATACATAATAGCTTGACTAGAGCCATTTTCACTGTCCCACTTGACTTACTCCTTTCGCTACAAAAATTTTTAGCTCACCCGCATCGAGGAGCTGGAGAAGATCCGTGGATGGCCGGTGGAATCGCTACACATCGAGAACAACGGGCTCTGCCAGAAATACACCGACGGCGCCAGCTACACAAGGTTCATTGCTGCCACCACCTTGCCCACTGCTGGAGCCGTATCGCTGGAGTGCATGCTTAACTGCTGGCACACTGCGCGAAATCACTTCGACGCTCGACACCTTTACCTATTGATTTACCTTTGCCTATTGACTTCCTGGGAAACCTCGGTCTATAGATACTCCACGTCGAGACCTATATTTTGTGGTCCAGCCGTCTACTGGGTACTTGAGCTTTCCCCAGGATGCCCAACTGAGTATTTCTTAAAAGACCCTTAGGATGACGAATCTTCCCAGGAATGTCTAACGTAAGTGGACCTATATGTTACTGGGGAAGTCCAAGTCCACCTGTCCATGTAAGATCCATCTTTCGAACGTATCAGGTAGGCTGGAAGCAGATTGACTTGTCTGATAAGCAGCGCCGCGCAGGTCCTGGTCCCGACCCTAGTCCTGATCCTATGGTCCTGGAGGTTTAGGTCCTGATACTGGTCGTACAAGAACAACGTTGGGCAGACCCTGGTCCTCATGCTTAGTCATGGTCCTGGTACTCAGCATGCCCTGCTTGTAAGCCAGTAAATCAGTCATTCCGGGAAGCATCAGGAAGTAACGGTCGTTCCCTAGAAACCTATTCGGGAAGAAATATTCTTTTTCCCTTGACTCATACTTAGCCCGAATCAGGTACAATTTGACAATGTTTTCAGCGCTGTGCACGAATACTTTCCGCGCGTCACGTACCTGGTAAGCTTTCAGATGGGCAGAGCCAACTAGTTGCAATCTTTAGGACGGCATCACGGTGCAGGTCAACCCGTTCAAGCTCAACGAGGTCGCTCAACTCGAGGAGTCCGGACTGCCGCCGATTCGCGTAGGTGACCGCGTTAGTCGTGTAACGTATGGTCCGATTTAGTCCGGCTTCTGTCGGGACGAAGGGACGCGTTCGCTCGTTGAAACCTTCCTCTCCGAGTACTTCAACCTCTACGATGGCCAGGAGACGAAGACGCGAGAAAACCTCATCGGTGCATACGACGACGACGTAAGTGCCCAAGTCCGAGCAGTCGAATGTCTTTGCTCGGGAGCCATAACAGCCCGATCGTGGGCACTCACTCGTAAGCCAGGTCTAACGCTGCTCTGCGCAGAGGATCACGGACCTGGCGCACTCTAGGCACGGGTTGCGCAGCTCGAGCCTTGTTTTGCGGAGCCCATGCTGCGCAAGTATCCCATTGTGCAGCTTAAACAGCCGCGCAATTCGAATACTGCCTTGAGCAGCCCAGCTGTGGCCTTAGGCAGGTCAAGTGTGGACTTGTGCAATTTCGGCTTTGGCATTGCGCAGCTCGATTTTACTCAAATGTGCGTATAGCATCCCGCCGCATTAAGGTGCGACATGCAGGTTGTCCCACTAAGTACAGTAAATGCGTCACTGCAGTAGCATTTACTGTACCCGGGCAGCCGGTTGCCTGCAGCTGCACAGCACCAGGCATTTACAGTAGCACCGCAAGTTACAGTAAACGAGCAATTACCGTAAAGCGGCGTAAGGCCACGCGTAGCAAGGCTATGGCGCTAGTGCATGGCGCATTATGGCACATTAGCGCAGCTCACGACACGTTCTAAGAATTGGGCAGTAAAAAACTGCTGCCCAGCGCTCCGCAACCCAATCAGATTTAATGACTTGCGGATAATTCTCACAGTTTAGGCAACCTTCACGTACTCCATCCACGTTTTGCCCGATGCAGGCTCCTACGTCACCAAAGGAGATGAGTAAGTCGTGGCATTCTTCCGATGCTCAGCCTAGCATTGTTTTAGCGAGACTTTCAAGCAGTACTTGCGCAGCTCACACAACATCATCCACATGGACAAGTGGCGCAACTACCGCGAGAAGATCGTCTACCGCGGCTCCATGGACGTCGCGGTGCAGCTGAAGAACATGCCCCCGACGCAGCACATTGCGGAGTCGTTCATCCTCGACTTCACGTTCGTATCGGTAAGTGTCCTGCCCGTCTCTTTTTTTCTTTGATCCTCTATCTTAGTAGCTTCCGTGTACGACTGCGTTTCTCGTGTTTCCGATGTTTATCACTCCTCTTTTACTGCTCCGCATTTGTCCTAACTAGCTTCACACGAAATTGCCACGCCTATTTTGTTCTCTACTCCTCAATCCCTGTATTCTACGCATTCCCGTTCCCACAGTCCACCGCATTTTGCTCGTCATTTATCTAGCTTTTTAGGAGGCTCTGATGGCTTTTACGCTCCAAGGGCTCTTCCGGGACGGAGCGGACGCATTCGCCAAGGACGGCTCTGTGAAGTTCTTCGTCCGCAACTTCGTCGTCGTACCGAAAGGACCAGGGTAAGCGAGCAGTGAAGCAAATGTGTGTTCATCGATGTACTTTAGCAAGATGGCAATCCTCAGCGACATCCTCAGCATCACGCCGGTGAACGTCGACCGCATCGTTCGGTACAGGGCAATGCTCAAGAAGGCGGAAGAAGCGGTAAGCATTCTTCCACTCGCAGTTCCATTGGGAAGATGCTTTCTTCCACGCAAGGTTCGCAACCTGAACAGACTGGTATTTCAGACGAACCAACCGCAACCTGGCCCGTCCGGTGTCCAAGCGATGCCGCTTGACGCGCAGATGGCCGCCATGGGGAGCTCATCGAACCCGCCACCGACACCGCAGCCGGAGTACGACCGCGCCGACCCGCAAATCCAGGCCGCCATGGTGGACCAGTTCTCGCAGCAGTCCGGCATGAAGCCCGAGTGGTCGCGGAAGTGCCTGGAGGACCAGAACTGGGACTTTGAGGTAAGGAGGCTTGGAGTGTTTACCTCAACGCCCTGTCACGAGCTTTGAGGTAAACAAAGGGAATCCGTAGAAGTATTTCAGCTGCAAGGATAGGTTTTCAAGAGTGGATGCTTAAATCTAACCTTCTACTTTAGGCTGCCGGTCGCGCCTTCCTGGAAGTGCGGGACAAGATCCCTCGCGAGGCCTTCGCGTGATCGACGTCTGCAGTCTCTCAATCTACTGACGCAGCGCACCTTCATCGACGACTACGCCATGCAGGACTTTCCCTTCTCGTTTCGTCTAGCTCGGATATTCATCTTTCCGTTGGCAACTGTTCTATTTGTTAAAGTGTTTTCCTTCTGGCCGAGCCATTGTGTCCAATCCTACTTCCCGATTTCACGTCCCCAATCCCGTTGCATACCCTGACTTCCGACCCGCCATCATTTCAGTTTCGAATCCGCTTCATGTCCAGTCCGCATTTGAAAGCACCAAAATTCGCAAACATTCCAATGTCTTACTGTACCCTGCTAAAATTCGCAAACCTTGAAAATACTGTATTGCCTCCCGCGGTATCAGGCACTGTGGGTGGTCTCTCCCCAATTTACTGTACTACGTGACCCGTACAGCGGCAGCTTTCATCTCCACTACATTCCTTCCATTGAGCTCGCCGCTCCGCTCTGGCAACGCCGCCGTCTCGTCGGATCTGCGTGAACCGCTTCGCTTAGCGGCCGCAACGATTCGCATTCGTCGTCGTCGTACTTCCAATCGCGTCTGATGTCGTGATCAGCGTCTTCTTCAGCGCACCTACGTCTAAAGCCTTCGTCGCATCGACGCCCGTCGCCAGAGCGCGTCCTTTGTCCACCGGCCCCTTCCACCGAGACCACCCAGCTTGGCCGTTGTTGGCACGAAAATTCCCATCCGATACATGGTCCCGACAAAATTCAGCTTTCAAGTGCTAAAACTGGTTACCGGCCCAACAAACTTTCTTCTGTCCCTCTGCTTCCATCAGTCCCATTCAGCTGTCCCAATCCATCATACACTATTGATAATTATGCCCTTGCTCCAGGAAAGTCTCCGTTATTCTTCGTACGTCTATTTAGCATTCGTTCTGTTCTGTCCTGATGTTCGTTGTGGAATCGCAAATAATCGAATGTTCTACCTTAAGCTCTCTTAATGGGCGCTGGTTCGAATCATGACGTTGTCCAGCGTGTTAATTATTTGTGTTTTCGTCACCGCCCATTGAAAGCATTGAAGTTTTCGTCACCGCTCATTGAAAGCATTATATGTGTTCTTTTTCTTGTTTCCTTTGTCCTCGTGTACCCAATTACGAACTTGTCGCTGTTCGCCGTACTGGTATCCTTGCTATCGATAAATAGCTGATTTACGCATACTAGAGCATGCGGTTTTAATTCAAATTTTGCAGGCCAGCAGGGAAGTTGTTACCAAAATTTGGGGGCATTAATGAGTTGTATTTAAGGAGATACAAATGATCTCACTTTTAGCATCGTCCATCAGGAATTGCTTGCTATTAGCTAGACAAAGCTTATGTACGGCGAGAGCATTTAAGCGTTCACAAGTTATCCTGTAATTAATGATGCATCGCCGTAATTGCATCTGTTGTAGGCCTCCTTTGCAAATAGAAAAGGGATAATTGCGGCAGGCAAGTCCGCAAGGAGCAGCATTGTCCAAGTGCCACATGCCGTAAAACCACACTACAACGGGCTCCTACTGCAACTGTGCAATTGCAAAAATCAGAATTCGAGAAATTCGCTTCACTTGTATGACGCGAAATCTGGCAGCGGACGCGAGTCGGCTCATCCTTTTCTTAACAATAACGTGCTCATCTTCTTGCTACCGCTGTTGCAATAAATCACGCGCCAGGGATGCGCGCATCCCGCGCACGCTCGTTCGCTTTCCCTTTCAGGCGGAAAGCACGAAAAGGCAGGCGCAGCTCTCGACCGGTCTCTCTCGCGGGACCGGTCATTCACACGACTACGAGAGGTCATGGTCACCAAACTTTCCCCGAGGCAGGGAAGATGCGTCGCGCGGCGGCCATGCGGTGAGTGATGCGTGTCAAAACGACCGTTCGCCACCGAACCGCTAAAAGCATCGATTATGGGTTCAGATGACTAGTGAAGTCGGGCGGCAGTGGACCTGCTGAGAAATCCTGGTGGTCCGCCATGGAGCCGGAGGCTTGCAAGATAGTGGAGCTTCTCGGCTCGTCGGGAGGTATAAAACCGCCCACTGCTCGGACGGCGGCCTAATTTTTCGTCAGTGACAGAAGGAGTGAGCCGCCCTAGTCTTTTGTGGTCCGTCGAATGGACGCGCCGGGTGTTTAATTAACTCATTCCCCTGAAGTCGATTATGACGTTCTCCTTTGTCGGAATGCGCAATTATAGGTTATCCAACTGTCTGTCACCTGTTTTATCGTGGATATTTTGCAGGATTCAGTTACCTGATGCTGCAACTTGCGGTTGCAGTTACAGCAGCGGTCGAAATATAGGTACTTCGTAGAGAATTCCGCATTACAGTATGTCCTTCGGCCCTAGATCTTACAGTAACTTTCGTCCACTTCATCACGCGGCAAGTCTTCTTTTGAAGGCAGTAGCCCAACATACGCGACTATTTGCAAATTGGCCAGTACTGTTGAGTACAGCTGCTGCGTAGCGATAGCGGCGGTGTTTGATATGACCATTATTATAATTCGCCGCAGTTGGCACACTTGTACCACATGTAACTGCAAGTTGCAGTGATACTCGAAATGCAATCTGTTTGTACGGGTGGCAACCATGATTTTCGTGCTGAACAACCCGATCGAGCAAGTTTAGAAGTTCAACCATCTGAGTCAGAATTTTAGGCAGCATGGGCGCCTTACGGCCTCTGATAGCAATTATCTCGCTTGGCGTAACTCAGGTAAGGGCAACTATCGAAGCCGGGAAGTACTTGTTTAAATGCTCTGAAAGCTCTCATTCGGCAATTACCAGGATGGGAGCGGCGGGATAAGGGAAATATTGAGGACAAGCTAAATCTGTCCCCAATTAATGGGTGTGTTTAGGTAGCATGCCTTGGCTTCGGCTCGATGGGCGGATGCAGCTGCCCCGCGGCGCCAGCATGTCCGCCACCCGCTCCTGCGGCATGCCCTCCTCCATTGCCACCGGCGCCGTGTGCCTGCGGCGGCGGCGGTGGTGGCGGATATGGAGGAGGTGGTTATAGCGGCGGAGGAGGATGCAGCGGGGGAGGATGCGGTGGTGGCTACAGTGGCGGCGGCGGATCCTATTCGGCGCCAGCCGTTGGTGGCGGCGGATGTTCAGGAGGCGGCGGAGGCGGATATGGTCCGGGCGGTGGTGGCGGATGTTCGGGTAAGTAGGAAACTTTTTCGTTATTGTAACTTTTCCAATTGTTATAGTAGGTAAATGAAATCCTGAAGTACAGTAGTTTTGTGTCGTCCAGAAGTACAGTAAAGTTTTCCAGGCTAGGAGAATCACGATATTTTACTGTAATTTTTACAGGTGGCGCCAGCTACGGGCCGGCTGCCAGCTCCAGTTACAGTGCTCCACAACCGCAGCAGTACGCGCCACCACCGCCACCTCCTCCCCCGCCACCACCGCCGCCTGCAGCAAGCGGGTACGTTGGAGCTCCCCAGCAGCAGCCTCAGTGGCAGCCTCAACAAGCGCCACCGCCGCCTCCTCCACCACCGCCGCAGCAGGAGCAGCAACAATTCATCCAACCTCAAGTGCAGCAGCAACCACCTCCACCGCCGCCACCACCGCCGCCGCCACCACCGGTCCAGCAACAAGCGCCACCTCCACCGCAGCAGACGTACCAACAACAGCCGCAGCAACAGACTGTGCAGCAGCAGCCACAACAGCAGCAATATCAGCCACAGCAGCAGTATCAGCCACAGCAGCAGTCTCAGCCTCAACAGCAGACTGTGTACCAGCCACCTCAGGAGCCGCAGCATCGCCAAGTTCAAGTTCCGGTAAGCGCCTGCAAGTGCTCCTAGCTCCACTTTACCTGTATCTCGTTCCTTATTCCCCCGTATTCTCAATCGTTGATTTCGTGCTCCTCACTTCCCAGTTTGGTGTTTATCCCATATTTATCACTGCCCTGCTCCTTTGTACCATATCCACACGTCTCACTCGCTTCTTCACGAGAAAACGAAGGTCAATCTCTCTTGATGCTCCCCCCTTGCTTCGAACACCTGACTTTTACAAAAGCGCTCCTCAGCGTCCTTGCTTGCTCCTCCACTTTTTAGTGCTCCTAACACTTCTGTGCCACCGCATGCTGTTTACCTTACCTCTTATGCCTTTTTACAACTACGTCCATTTTACCTGCTCCTCGCAGGTAAAACCTTTATTGCCCCTCGCTGCTGCTAACCTGCTTCTCAATTCGCCATTTGCTACTCCTCACTACGTCATTAAGTGGCCCTCGCTCTTCCTCGATTCCTCCTTTCCTGCTACACACTCCTCCTTACGTGCTACTGTTTCCTCCTTTACCGTTCATCAGTCATCTTTTCCTCCTAAGCGGCTGCTTACTTCCTTTATTACGCCTCCTAACTTCATCGTTCTTCCTTAGCTGCTCCTCTCTCCTAATTCTTTGCTCATTTCCCCCTTTCGCGGGAAATTACTAACTTTCTCTTACTCTCGCCGTTTAGACCACCGAAGACCACGCATACGAAGACATCGGAACCAATCCTGGGGTGGGCAACATTCGGGAACCGTACCCAGAGCTCGACAAGGTCAGCCACAACAACGGCTACAATCAGCGAGCGAGAGCACGCGCAGCGCTGAGCCAGCAAGAGCCTGCGAATAATGCGAAGTGCAACAGTCAACTGATCCGACAGCTGATTCTTGATGTAAGTGCAAGAGAAAAATCCGAAGTTCTGAACGAATATAAAAAAGAATAATAGAATAATTCGATTCAAAATAAATTTGAACATAATTGAGGATTTCAAATCTAATAATTTTCCAATAATCGAAAAATATTAATAATTAAATGAAGTAATAATTAAATTATGATAACATGAATGCGGAAAAATTGTAAACACGTCTAGTTTAAAAGAGACTGGAAAAAGAACAACCAATAAAAAAATTAAATACGTGACGAACCCGCAAGATCGGTCTGGATTAAATTTTGGAGGAAAGGCTGGAAAACGTGAAATACCGAAAAATTTGTAAAAAATTGTTCTCGGTTTTTCTTCTGAAAGACCTTTTTATTTCCAGAACATTCACGAGAAGCCCTCGGTGGCGAAGCGCCAAATCCAGCGGATCGTAGCTGCCGAGGTCGGCGGCCGCATCGACGTGATCTGCTCCACGGGCATCTTCAGCTACATCGTCAACACGGAGCTGTACTGCGAGGCGGAGAAGAACGGCGTCACGTGTCTCGCCTTCCGGCAGGCGGCGTAGAAGGCGCTCGAACCGTATTTATTCTTGAAAAGACTTTCTAGGCAGAGCGTATTTTGTCTTTCTACCCCACGTATCGTTACTGACCTTAACTGTCTTCCCTTCATTGACGATATTACGAACCGACTGACGAACCATGCGATGATTTCCATTTTGATTACCTCAGGTGGTGTTTCAGCAGCGAGGTCTGATAAACACATAAGTATTCGTTGAGGGGTCTATGTAGACACAGAACAACGTTGAGCCAGCAGCCTTAGTGGCTGCCAAAGGAATCTTTCGAGCGAGGACCTTCAAATCGGACAATTTATCCCAATTTTCGATGTCCCGGCCGCACTGCGAAGAAGAAATCTTGCCTGCAAACTCCAGCTGCAATTTCGCGAGAAGTTGTATTTTATTTAGTGAGGAAGCTGCATTTTTTTATTTGACATGCTTTGACCTTTGACGCATTTTAGGATGCACTACAGTTCCGCTCCATAAAATCGGAATTCCGGGAATTCGGAGCGCTGCGGTCACGTCTGGGAGTCGAGGCGGCATCAGCGAGCCCTGCTATCGCGTTCCCATAGCGGCCAGGAAGGCGAAATGTCGTCAGATAGCCCAGAGGAGGGGTTATTGACGCAAACCGAATGCGAAAATAGCGTCAGTTCTCGCATAATGGTGGGCCATTTTGGGAGGAGAGGCGTCTCCTGCTACAGGCTATGGCGAGCCCGATATACCACGCATTCCGTATCGGCAAAAAAACGAGAAATTCAGGCCCTTGATGCGTTGAGAATCCAAAATTAGTGTCAGTAAAGTCCGGCCTTGTGCTATGAGTGTGGTTTACAATATAGTCCGGACGCATTCGGTAACGCTGCGTCATGCGCCACCTCTGTCACAAAGCAGCATTGCTACAGTGCATGGGTTCCAGAATGCATGCAAATGCAACTCACATATGTGGCGAAATGACAAATAAATCTATAGAGAAGACAGCAAAAACAACGACGCCTCGTCGGTCACTTCGTTCTGCCTTCTTCACCTAGTAGTAGGCTTTCTGAAAAAGCAGCACGACTTGGACGGTCCGGTACGGTTCCGTCCGGCAGAATGTAATTTACCTTGCAACCAGGGCTTTGCATTTTCAAAAATATTCGTTTTCGTTTTCGTTCGACGATAATGAAATCAGTCGTATTCGTTTTCGTCGAACGAAAACAAAACGAAAACAAAAACGAAGACGAAAACTGTACAAAATCAGTCAAAATACGCATTTTTAGCATGTTTCAGTCACCTTTTCGTTCATTTTCGTTCGCCGAAATGAACGTTCGTTTTCGTTTTCGTCCGACGAAAACGACAACACGAACGAAAACGAAAACTCGAACGAAAGCCCTGCTTGCAACGACGAAGCGACCGAAGACGCTGAAGAAAAAAGGCTAAAGCGGTCGCCTACCCTTCATGGAGCCGAAGAGCACCGACGAAGTAATGACTTAGTTTGTGGACTTCACTCCTGCATCATATTTACTTACGTAAAAACACGTGACATGGAAAGCAAGCAACATTAACGTCAAAGACAAAATACAAGGGCAAGGCACCACGAAACCGATTATTTGACAAAGGACGAAGCATAGTCGACAAGGTTAGATGATGCTGATGGCCGTATCGAACCGAACGATGCGAATGAAATGTCGAAGCGCGACTGCAATGATGGCGCTTGAGGTCCTCCAGGAAGCTGTACCTGGCTTGTCGCGCAAAAGCGTTCTAAACAAGTAAACTGATATTTTAAGCGGTACAGCCTATTTCCTCATCCAACTCCTTACCGGTAATTTCGGTACCGAAATTTGTTTCACATTTTTCGAAGTCGATACGTAGGAAGTTACTTCGCTTGCTCGTTCACGAAGATCGTGCCTAAATCCATGGAGACGGTACGGAGACCTTGGAACCATCGTTAAGCATTAGTGCGGCGCAAGTAGAAGACGAGAAGCGACTGACTCACCGGTCCCTCCTTTCCGAAGACGGTCGACAGCGTCCCTTTCACCGAACACCTAAAATGCAGTAAAATTTCCCTACAGAAAGGTTTACACTGAAAATACACGGTTGGTCAGATTGCTGAGAGACTGGACACTAGTATGAGCCTCGGTGTGGTGGACAGATGTGATGAGCAATTTCAGCATGGCTATTTGTGCAGACTGGATGCCCGCTTTCGTGCTCGTATCCCGGACAACGACCATCATGTTCAACAAGAAGCTCAGATTCGTTCTCTACTTAGGTACTGACTGTACAAGACCATGACACGTTATGTGCGACTATGCTTGGACCATAACTGCAAAAATGAGCAATTCACTGGCGAGGAATTTTGGAGAAATATCGCTGGAACAGCCTTCACAGCCCAAGCGCGAAGGGCGAAGGGTTGTATGTTCGCTGTCATACGGGAACTTTCAAGAGCAAATTGCACCGCCGAATGGCAGCGCGTTCCAAAATTTAAGTCCGCCACAGGCCGTGGGCCCGAGCTGGAACTTTTAAGTACCTCAAACTTGGGTATATAAACCGACGAATCCCTCTCTGAACGGGTCCATCTGCCCATGGAAGGTTATGTTGGGCGCGAGGTCCGCGGCG
>JNEY01001436.1:0-15236 GCA_020875895.1 Aphelenchus avenae
CGAGGCAACTTTTACCAAGAAAGCCTAAAAATCTCGTTGGCGGCGCCTGCGGCGGGCATATTTAGGCTAGATACGTGATATTCGGGACTGAAAAACCATTGAGACCTTGAACTTTCGATGAATTTTATTACAAAAAAACCCCAAAAACAGTTTTTGGCGGCGCCTATGGCGGGCTATATTGGGCATAAACACGCCAAAATCAGTGTTAAAAACCGGCGGAAGCAAAAAAAGGAGACTTCGTAAAACTACCAAAGGGGGGACCAAGGCATATTTCCGGCGCCGGCCTTCGGCCGGCGCCGAAAAAAAGGTAAGGGTCCCCCCTTACCATGGCGCGCCCCCTCTGACCGGATCCTAGATACGCCACTGGGGTAAGGCATGGGGAATCTGGAAGTTTTAGGGTGTTTACACGGGAGCTCCGATAATCTACGCAGACATCACCAGCGGCCGTTATGTGCAAGTGGGAATCTCGTTAGCAGCGGGACCCGAGAATAACTATGGTTTGTCATACACTCCCCTCCCCCCCCCCTCTGTACCGTACTCAATTCCGTACTGGATCCTTCTGCGCCATATTCCGTTCCGTAACGACCCGCCATACCGTTGTCCGCTCCGTTGAGTAAGGCACGGACAACGGAACGGCGGAAAGGCGTATGTTTTCCTTGCCGTTCACCTTTAAAGCCTCAGTTTCGGGCCGTGCCGTACTCTGTTCCGTACTGGTAGGGAACGGTATAGGGCCCCGTTTTGACCTACCCCCGTTATGCCGCACTGCGTGCCGTGATATCGGCATGGCGACCGAAAAAAAACGATACGGTACGGCTGCCGAAGTCTAGATGCTCTCGGATATTTTGGGTCATCATTTCGTGATACCTCAGGATGAGGGGTGTATGCCCAAATTTTGGTGGCGAGTGCCAAGGGCCGACAAGGGGGCCAAGCAGGGGTTCAATGGGCCATAATTGGCTCCCGCATGCCCATTTTAACTGTTGGACCCGTCTTCGGCTGAACCAACGGGGGGGGGGAAGGGTGGGGCATGGCCGCGTGGCTTACCACTAGCTACGCGCCGGCTCAGGATCCGCCACTCGAGTCGACATGTTTCGGAACAGACTCCAACTGATGACCAACTGCTATCTCACCGTAGACGGTCTGAAAAGCAAGCCGACCGGCAAGACAGAGTGCGCCAGCCGGCCGGCCTCGCGCTTGGAGGGTGCGACGACGGCAGAGCTCGACTACGGCGACGCGGAACAGGCTTGCGTCGCTTTGCACGGCACGCTCGCGGCCGGCTCTCGCGACGCGGACCAGAACGAGTACGCTGCGGGTAAGTTACAACGACTGTTATATGTGCATTTTCGTGCAAATTTGTAAATATGTGTTCCAGCTACAGGTCGTTAAAATTTCAGGTATCGACGAAAGATAGTCTGCTCTAAACCTAAATTTTGCCTAAGACCTAGCGGTAAGGGAGAAGAACATCTCCCTTAAACTCCCCCAACTAACGCACAAGATCCAAACTAAAAAGTTATGGGCATTTAAAATTTTCCAAAATCGGGTCTTTGAAAAGTAGTGACCCCGGGGTCACTATGAGTGGATTAACGGTAAAAGACGAGACGAAAACGCTAAAAACAAGAAAACTTTTAATTTTTTTACTTTTAATTTAAACATAGTTTTAAAATTAAAATAAAATTTTTAAAGTTTGCTTTTTCTTCAAAACATAAAAATAATCATATACGATTTTTATTTGAAAAACAGCTAAAACGAACATCAGGCAACAAAATAAGAACGAAAAACAGTTGTGCCAGCCGTTGTGTATTCATTTATTAATGCCAGATTCTGATCGTCGGAGAAAACTTCTAGCCATCGCCGAATCCATATTCCTGAAACCCGTAAATGTGTGGGTGCTTGCCGGGGACCCGCTCGGTGACGACGTCACGAACAGCCACTACAAGAACTGCCATGCACTGAACGCAAGCGGACAGATCGTTGAGCGAGACTGCTATGAGAAGGCGCATGCACTATGCGAAATCGCTGTGGATGAGAAGTGCAACCGTTCGGGCGAAATATTCTTCCACGGAAACTGCTATTACGTAAGGAATCACAACAAAAAAACTTAGAGTGACGGTCCGAAGGGTCGAAAGCGCCGTTTGATTGTTGTTAATCCAAAGTGATGCTTAGGTCCTTGGAGTGAATGAGGCGGAAGTCACCGAAGAGAAAGCGGAACAGAAATGTGTAGCCCTCGGCGGACACCTGGCATCGCTCGGAGACTGGGATGAAACTTACGCAGCACGTAAGCTCTTGCCTTTACGGGCGTACCCTTCCCCTTTCTTCCCGACAAGCCCACCCGACCCGACTAAGCAGTCGGTACCGACCGCGACCCCGACTTTTTCGTTCCGGGCTTGAAAATGTCTGAAAGGTCTAGGCTCAACAGTTCTATTATAGCTGTAAACCGGAAAAATTTCTGAAAAAATTATAAGTCTTCAAAAGATTTTTTAAAAATTCAAAAAATGGCGATTTTTGGTCGAAATTTACCAAACTAAAAATGTCGTAGTCGGGAAATTTTCGACTGAATTTCCGATATAACGGAAGAGATACTACGACAGTATGGTACAGAACGGGGGTTCAGTACGTTACGGCTGTACGGCACATCTGCGGTTTGTCGAACTTTAACCTGCTATGGTCGCCACTTTCTGTAGGTCTCGCTGTGCGGAACGCTGGCCTCCCACGCGTTCACCTCGGAATGCGCTACAACTTCACCGCTGACGGCAAGCGAACGCCGGGACGCGGCTACGACGGCACACTCTTCGAGTTCCGTTTTCCGGACGGCGAAAACAAGTATCCCTGGTGCAAGGGAGAGCTTCGCGGAGAGACGATCGCGGCTGGCACTAGCGTCGTTATGCATCGAACGGAGGGCGACTCGGAGACCTGCTGGGGCGAATTGCCGCCGAACGGGAATGCTGCGGCGCTGTGCAAGCGCTCTCTTAACTGATAAGCGTTTTTGGTTTGTGCTGGGTTAACAAACAAGGTCATCAGAGCAGCTACACGGACGGTCCGGTACACTGCAGAGAGGAATGGAACTAATTGGGCACACTGACTACGCTCAGTCCCGTTGAAAGAAATACGACGGTACCTGGGAAAAGTGCGAGAATCGTAATCTAAAATTTACGATGATCTAGAGAGAGACGAGTCTGACAAACGTCAACAACTGGAACGCTCAAGGGATGACTCAAAAATCGTGAAGAAACGTAACCGCTAAGCGCCGTCCAGCCGCTGTTTATACGAAATTTTGGATTTTCATTACCACGGAACGGGGGAGTTACCATGCACACAGATGCTAGGCGTCTGGCAAATTACATACGTAAAAGCATATGATGCGCCTAAGACATATGATTCGTCAATGCTCTTCCAAAACATAGACGGATAGGCACCTAGTTCGTACGGAACGGTAAGCATGCCATATGTGTGCCCTACAGTTCAACAAAAACGTTTCGACACTGTAACGTTTCGACAAAATTGTTTCGACACGTAACGTTTCGACATTTTTGTTTCGACACTGTAACGTTTCGACACGTAACGTTTCGACACCGTAACGTTTCGACGCTGTGACGTTTCGACCCGTAATGTTTCGACACAATAGAATTTTTATTGTGTCTTGTTAAATGAAGAAAAAATCCCCCACTGGTTTTACCTGCACGGAGTAAACTACGTTTCGGCAAACAAATTAGGCTGAAAATGTGGACTGCTCGATGTGCCTAAGCCAGTACACGCATCGCTCGCACGCTTCGCGTGCTCTCGGTGCGCGGCTGAGCCTAAATAAACAGCCCTGAGCCTAAGCCTAAGCCTAAGCGTATGACTTTCGGCTGAGATACAAACTAAGCCGGGTAAGATACACTAAGCCGTGAGAGTAACAAGACCTTTTAAGGAATACGTATGCTTCTGGCCAACACGCATCGCTCGCACGCTGCGCGTGCTCGCGGTGCGCTTTTACGTGTTCTATGGGAGGCAACAATAGTGGGTTTGCCGTGAAAAAAAAACTTCCACTAATTTTGCCACATACGATGGGAAAAATTCATACGATATTACCTTTGTGTCGAAACGTTACAGTGGTGTTGTGTCGAAACGTTACGTGTCGAAACATTACGTGTCGAAACGTTACACAAGGTGCCGTGTCGAAACGTTACGTGTCGAAACGTTACAGTGTCGAAACGTTACGTGTCGAAACGTTACAGTGTCGAAACGTTTTTGTCGGACTAAGGTACACCCTGCCATATTGCTTGTCAGTGCTGTTGACATTTAGCCAATGCTCGTAGTTAGTTGCGCTTCCGTCTGTCCATCGCCATTCACCCAAAGAGTTCTTATAAATTCCCAACGCGACTTCCACTGGGCGCTTGTAGGTTCGAAATAGTTCGTTGCTTTTAACAAAGGCTAAAAATGGTAGCTGCCAATCTGTGTATCGGATTTACAAAAAGCCGAAATTCGGGTACACTGACTAAACTGCAAATGCGTAAAAGTAACATACCAGTGAGCCAGAAGTTGTCCGCTGCACTGTGCACTGAAACCAGGTCCGCCCCGATGCCTTTGCAGAAAGCGTTGCTACGTGTCCAGTTCCAGACCCCTGGTCGACTCCATGTATCGAAGAACTTAAAGCGTTATGAAAAAAACCGAAAGCAAAGGCTTGTATGTTTGTTATGTTTCGCCGCAAAATTGCCATTGAGCGTTCCACATGATAGCACTCGGAAAGTTATCCAACTAATTTCAGCTGCACACTGTTTCCAGATTTGTAATTTCATATCGCTAAAGTATTTAATGCCAAAGAACTGCAGACTCAGATCTAGCATTGGCTATGCGCATGCTATCCGTTATATGCATGCCATGCCACTGGTGCTTGCTATGCCAGGCAAGGGCGAGACAGGAGCGTGCGAAGCATGAGCATACGAGTGAAGAATCATGCAAAACCGAACCATGCGAAGCAGAAGCATGCAACCCAGGAGCATCCGGAGCAGAAACACTCGAAGGCGGCGGCATACGAAAGAAGAATCACGCAAGGCGAAACACGCGAAGCAGGAATATGCGGTTTCCTAGAGGCAAGGGGATATTTAACCGATCGAAAAGTTGTAGGGAACATCTATCATATTATGTTATCCGAGAAGCCGTCTCCAGTGGTGCTACGACATTTTGGGGATACGTCCCTTTTGGCAATTGACACCAGCGCTTTAATTTGCAGTGATGTTTGTCCGACATTAAAAATAAGTCTTTGTTATCCGAGAAGCCCTCTCCAGTGGTGCCACGGATTACTTACCGAATAGCATTTGCCGTTCCATGGGTTGTAGTAAGTCGGCGAATTCTAAAAATTCAACAACGATCTTTAAGCGTTTTCCCCACCTCAAGAAGACGGACCACAACAAAAGTTCCCCATGCAGGTAAACGTTGGCCCACCCGGTGCGCGACATTTTCGTCCCCTTGATTTAGAGTTTAGTTTCTCTGGCTCTAGAGATTATTTCTTGTCTTTATGAAGGAACTAAGGCTTCCTGAGGCTTATTCTGTTCCGACTATTCTTAAGCCTAGGCTTATACCGTAAATCCTCTAATTAGTCCCGGGCCCTAATTTTTCAGTAGGGGTCCAAAGGGGGCCCTAATTATAGGGGGCGCTAATTAGAGGGGGCACCTAATAATTTTGCCGCCCCGCGGGCAATCCTGGGCAACCAGGCCATAGGTTCGCCGCGCCGGGCCGGGCCTCGATTTCGGCAGAACCAGCCGGGCCCCGGGCCGGGATGGGCCTGGGGTAGGCCCGGCCCGGCCCGTTTAGGCCCGGTTCATGGCTCAAAAATTGCCATATTTTGGTCAAATTTTCAATACATTTTTGGTAAATTAGTCAAAAAATTCGCTATGACGGTACCTGCGGCTCTATTTTAGGTGAAAATACTCGAATGTTGGATTTTGAACTCATCATAAGGGGCAACGCTTTAGCCTATGGAAAGTACCAAAGGGGGGACCAAGGGGGCTTTCCTGTCTAGACTAAGATGTCAAGGCCCGCGAGCCTCGACCCCAAGGCCCGCCGGCCGGGCCGGGCCTCGACTTGAAGGCCCGTTGCCCAGGGTTGCCCAGCGGGCCGAAGGCCCACGGAAAAATGGGCAAATTTTGCCCAAAATCGGTCAAAATCGGCCAAAAATTCATCAAACTTGATAAATTTGGTGAAGTTTGCCGACCATCCCCAAGTGTTTTACGTGCCATAAAACACATAATGGCACTACGCTCTCAGTGGACCTTGTCTAGGACAAGGTCCGGTTGGATACCCTCCGGTTGGATACCAAAGGGTGCCCCCTTTGGTTCTCTCCAATGATGACGCAAAAGTTTAAAAAAATAACATTTTGGTGTTCACAAAAGTCTATCCCAGAATATCTTGATTGTACACGTTGTAAAATGCATAATGGCACCGTATTTTATGCACTGTGGCTTGAAAAAATGAAGTGGCACCGTTTTAAATGGGTTACTGGCTGTTGCTCTAATTAGGGCCCCGGGCCCTAATTAGAAAGGGGCCCTAATTTTTCATTTGAAGGCCAAAGGGGCCCTAATTAGAGGGGGGGGGGGGCACTAATTAGAGGAGGACCCTAATTAGGGGATTTACGGTATACACCAAAAACCACGACAGCCCCAATCATTCGGCCAGAAGTGAGATGATGAAAGAACGACGAAAGTAAGTGACATTGTGAACACATCATTCTAGAACTTACAATAGCAGTCACATGTTGACATCTCCGATACTGCCACGGCGGTGACGGTATAGTATGCGTACCAGCCGGCTGACTGTTGGTCAGTTGACAAATAGCACATGCGTCACGCGATGATGCTTGAGCAGCAATCCATTCCAAAGAGGGGTAACCACGCAAAAATTCTTGCAGTCCACCGTCAACTACTGTCAAAACGGCGTAGTTGTATCCTTCTTTACCCTGAATGACAAATAGTTTCTCTCATTCTTGTTGCCATGTGTAGTAGTCTTTTTTGCGCTCATCCGAGAAGCACAAAGGTGTTGCAATTTGGAAGCCTAAATAAAGCCCTCCAAACTGCTAGTAACCACAACCTCAACTGCGCGCTAAGTTTTATTTCTTTCGGACGACTCCAAACCTATGGAGACACAAAACTTACTAATAAATGACGACGAATACAGCAGCAAATACACAGCAAATTAGAGACGCGGAGGCAACACACAGGCTATGGCAGGGACTTCCAAACACACTCAGCTCCAACTCAGCAGACGGCGTCGGTCCTATTCAACCGTACTTCTTATGTTCGCTGGCGGTCAGGGATGTTCCACTCGGAATCCGACCGCTTGAGCGACGCGTGCGTCAGTACGCGCGCATGGGGACGTTTGACTAAAAACGGTCAATTGCCGACATGCTTCTCCTCCGGAAGTCTTCAGCCCCTTGAGGACATTACTCAGTCCGGAGACCAAGGGTTAGCCTTTAAGCAGTCTCTTGTCAACGCCTCTGGGATGAACGAACATAAGTGCAACTTGAGTGACATGGCAGCAACCGGCCAATATAATGTGCACTGAGGACTGGGGTTCGGAGCCACATGAATCTTCTACGGCGTTCGAAGCTTGGCTTGGCTTCCGCGACTTGACTGCGCGGCTTGTTGGCACCCCCTCTTCCGCGAGACGGCGCGCCCCGAGCACGGTCTTGTCGACTTGACGTGCGCGAACACTGTGCAGCGAATCCTCGTTTGCTAAACTGAAGCATTAACTTTAGTTTTACTAGGTGCAATCTTACAAAGGCCTTTGCCGTTGATCGCTCGGTAGCGTCGTTTGAGCAAGTCGCGGAGACCTGACGGCAAGAGCTGCACCTAACCGTCCTGTTTTTCATTGAATCTAACCGCTTGCTGTAATAGTGCAAATCATCCCCTTGCACCGAGCATGTGCCGCTGACCTCAGAAGAGCGACGAGTGCCGTCCACGACGGTTGCTGCTTGCGAACAACGCGGACCTTTCGATGACGCTCCAGTAATTGATCGCTAAATGGGCGTCAGTAAGCCTGGCCATTACGTTTCGACACACGGGCCGCTTTCTCGCAGCTCGGTGCTCCAGAATTCGTGCCACTTAGGCACTTAGCCTTGCCACCGCGGAGTCTGTTCCGTGGGCACTTACTGCAACGATTTAGCCACTTGGCAATGTCGTTCCTAACTCCATGCCAATAGTACTCGCGCAGAACCGCGGTCACTGCAGCTCGACGCTGCGCTTGACACTCGACACCTTGACTCGCATACATGTGTTGCGGTCATGACGTGACCAACGACGAGACTGACGTCGTTTGACGAAATGGGCTCCTCCTTGACCAATACCACAGCGCCCGGAAGGTTCCTGGAACTTTGAAAGTTTTTGTGGCTTACCTTGCCGCATTTCCAACAAACAACAGAACCGGTCCTACCTGCTAAAGCAGCGGCGTGCCTTTGTGTCGCTGAAGCTCTGGCCTCGCGGAGACTTGGTCTTGACGACGGCAGCATAGTAGACCGTATGCCGTAATCCTTAACGCAACAGGTTGCAGCGACCATGCTACTTGTGGCACCTACCGCAACATTAGGCGTCGGGACAGGAGACGCTGAGCTCGAAGGCAGCAGTGTGTGACTCTCTGTTTCCTGAAATGGCACTACAAGTTCAGCTGCACTAGGTGAACTACCTGCCAACGAAAGCTTTTCGGAAACTTCCAGTTTGCTTTGAAGGACAGCCACTTCTTTGTGGACTATTCGAAGCTGATCTTCGAGTTCGGCCATCCTGGACTGGGCCTCATCCATTCGTGCTTCGGCTGCCTCCGAATTCTTCTTCCAGTGCAACTCCCGGTCTGCCATGAGGCGCTGCAGGTCGGTGTAGGCGGTGATGACCGTGCGAAGTTGGAACTCGAGGTCGAGGAGACCTGTAGTGTCATCCTGCAAAGAACAAGCATTAGACTTAGAAATACGACTGTCATATTCAGCAAATCGACACCGTCGACATTGGAATTTCAAACTTTCGCATTCCAAGCATTTGACGTCTTTAGTTTCGGAATTCATGCTTCTTACCTGCTTTTCGAATGACATGTCCGTCGCGTCGACTTCTGACGGTTAGCTTCCTGCTGAGGGCGTCGAAGGTGGTCGTTGCTGTCCCGTGGACGTGCATTGATCTAAAGCAACCATTGACACTTGCCCTTGCATTTCGTTCTTACCTGGACTCGGTGCGGCAACTTTGCTTTCTTCGGTGCAGCTTGCATCGGGTCCGTTGCCATCGCTTCCGCATCGCCATCAAACAGTCTCTAAAAATGCACTTGCTGCGTGGACTTCTACCAGGCTCTTGCCTGTCGCGGAGCCACTACCACTGTCGGTTCCACCGCCGGCCTTCGTCTTCTTTGCGTCTCGCTTCGGCGACATAATCTGAAAAGAACATCCGTTAATCGCAGTCCAATACCCGCATAGAATAAATTAAACTAGTCCGCGCTTGTTCCAGTTAAGCTAGCTAGACCTGTGTCCAGCTTATAGGTTGTGGTGGCTCAGTACGTCTAACGGTGTTCCGTCTAGACGGCCCCCATGTTACAATTTGGAAGCTTAAATAAAGCGCTCCAAACTGCTATTAACGACAGCCTCAACTGCGCGCTAATGTTTTATTTCTTTCGGACGACTGCAAACCTATGGAGACACAAAACTTACTAATAAATGACGACGAATACTGCAGAAAATACACAGCAAATTAGAGACGCGGAGGCAACACATAGGCTATGGCAGGGACTTCCAAACACACTCAGCTCCAACTCAGCAGACGGCGTCGGTCCTATTCGACCGTAGTCGTTGTGTTCGCTGGCGGTCAAGGATGTTCCACTCGGAATCCGACCGCTAGAGCGACGCGTGCGTCAGTACGCGCGCATGAGAACTTTGAATAAACGGCCAATTGCCGACAAAGGTACAAGAACCTGTTGCACTATTTGCGGGAGCCCGGAGTGGGACAGAGGTCTGAATTAGAAGTATATGCAGGTGATTCGCGTTACCACGAGCATTGAGTAAAAAGCGCCGGCGCTTACGCCGCAGCGGCATTGGGGGGAAGGGTGGGTCCGCGTCGGAGCTACGTCCGTTCACGGGGCGAGCGTGTAGAGATTACACCACCGTGACGTGATCCGTGACACAAATGAGGTCACTCTTTTTACCGTAACGTGATGACACCCCCCCCCCCCTCATGACGTGATTCGCGAGGTGATCACGGCATGGCGCATCATCTCTACGAGCGAGGCAGCTATGGTAGAGAACTGATGTCACGTGTATGGGTGGCTCATTATTGTTCACTAAACCTAGTCGGTCTAGGACCCGAGCCGGGCTTGGAATTTCGCTCAAGGTAAAGACTAACCAATATATGACCAATATCATACCCAACGTTCCGATAATCGTACGCGGTCCCGTCCGTCCAGCGCCATGCAGCAGTGTAACTACTTCGCTTGAGGCCAATAAATGCATTACATTGTTGCCAGTCGTCGGTCGAGTGCAAGAAGTTCAGAAATAAAGCTGCAAATTAATGTGTTATGCACAAGGGCGTGCCGAGGGGGGGGGGGCGGGGGGAGGGGCGGAGCGGCGAGGGTTAAGGGCGGGACCAAGGCAAATTTTTCTATTTCGGAAAATTGAGGTACTTTAACACATTTTGGTCAATTTTTCGATCAATTTTGTGAAATAAGTGTAAAAATGGCTCTGGCGGCGCCTGCGGCGGGCTAATTCATGTAAAAAAGGCTCTAAAATCTTCGATTTTCACTCGGGACGTCAATTTTTCAACGGATTTTTGCTACACAAGTTAAAAAATCGTTCTGGATATTAGAGGTGTTCTTAAATAAGTTCCGCACCCGTGGCGGACGATTTGTGAACAAAAACCTCTTAATTTTCTGCTAATTTTCATAAACAGCTTCTTAGGTTTTTTGCAGTTTTGATCAGTAGGTTTCTGTTACTCACATGTGGCAGAACACGCAGTGTCCAGCAGAGATATATTGTGATTCTGAATTCTGAAAATTCTGGCGTTTTGGCCAATTCTGAATTCTGAAAAAGCGCCAAAACGCCAGAATAAGCACTAGGTAAAATGATATTTTTGAGGGCCTTTTGCATTTGCTAAAATGGCCCGCCGCTAGGCGCCGTCCGAACGAATAGCACACTTATTTTAGCAAATTTTGCCCAAATTTCGTTGGTATCGCCTGCGGCGGGCCATATACTTTAGGTGATGTTATACGAAACTCGCTTCCAGAAGAAGCCCCTATCCACCAGTGTTTTGATGAAGTGCCAAGTTCACTTGCCAAGAAAAGTGAAGCGAAGTGGAGTGAAGTGAAATGAAGTGAAGTCGACCCTACTTCCTGTTCACTTCACCTCACTCAAGAATCGGACTGCTCCACTAAACTTTCACTTTCACTAAAATGAAGCGAAGTTGCCCGCCGCAGACGCCGCCAGAGCATTTTTTCATGGTTTTCTTAAAATTTTCAGCTATTTTTCCGCTGGTATCGCCTGCGGCGGGCTCAAAGGTTGTCTTACTTAACTAAAGCCTTGCGTGTGGCATGTGACCAAGTGAGCCCCTGCCTGTGGCGTGGGCGTAGGGGTTCCGGGCTAGTGCCCAGGCTACGGGCGTGCTCTAGGAGGAGCCTGGGCAGTGGTCTTGAGGCACAGGGCCCCGGGCCAGGGCACCGCGCCCATTGATGCCTGGGACCGGGGACAGCATGTGGTTAAGGGGGCCCTGACCTGCTCCAAAGAGGTGGGCTCCTGCAGGTACGGCCTGGGGGCCATGGGGCCTGAGTCATGGTACAGAGAAGCCATCGCTAGCTCCCGTGCAATGGTATGATACTCCACTGCCCCCCCCCCCCCCCACGGAACCAACATGTCCATGCACTTCATGCAAAGCACTGCTGTCCACGGCAGTAGCAAATTTTCGACTGTTTTTGGCAAAGTACCTGATTCTGAATTCTGAAAATTCTGACGTTTTTGGCGATTCTTAATTCTGAATTTGATTTTGCAATTCTGAATTCTGAAATGAAAATCCAATCAGAATCCACCCCTGGTGTCCAGGCATGTCAGAATCAAACAATCGTGCCTCTGTCGTACATATAGTATCAAGCAGCCTTCCGCCACCCTGTCCTCCTTCGATGAAGATTCGTCACACACGTCACGAGTGGTCACGTGGGGTAAAGGATGATCCAAAAAGACTTGTAGTCATCTCATAAATTCTGGTGGGTCTAATAGTTATTTGATACCGCCCTAGAGGTAAAGCGATGTAACCTATTGTGACACTAATCGCTTAACCATGCATTTTCCGCTTCGCTATGGACTGATGCAAGTTCACCGCCTTTGGCAATACATGTTTGGCGTAAGCTCATCCATTGTGCATCGTCTGACCAATCGAACACGACCTAAATCTTGTCAGTATTACAAACATTTATGTACGGCAAGCGTTCATCGAAAAATTTCTAAGCGAAATTAACTTATGTTCCCTCTGTCGGCGAGGAAGCCGATCTCGACTAAACCGCCGGACAGTTTTGTGCCAGTATCCTGTGAAATTGTTTTATGGCGAGCGGGAAGCAGCGTGTCCGCCAGGGGTGTCTCGGGATGATATTGGTTTTGTCGTAAGTCGAAAATCGGAAGGCAGAACGGGCATCATTCTTCGGAACGTGGAATTCGGAACGCAAAAAATGTCGGAATTCGGAATCGGAATAATTTCGAATAGGCAAAATCGGACTTCGTCGCCACCCGACCTCCACTTACATATATCGCGATGCGCGAATGGGAATCTTTAAATCCTGAAAATATCCTGAAAATTTGCCCTGGCGTCGTCTGACGATGATCAGTTTTAGTTAGTGCTTGCAACCGCCAAAAATACACTCGGAACGTCGGATTTGGTCATTTTGTCGGAATTCGAAAGGCGTCCCTTTTTGTCGGAGCTCGGAATTCGGAACGCGAAAAAATGTCTGGATTCGGAATCGGAATTCCGAGACATCCCTTGTGCCCGCTGCAAACACTTACTGAGTAGCATTTCCCGGACCAAGGGTTAAAGGTCCACCCGGACGGGCAAACTTCTTCCTGCGGCGGTAATGTAGGATTGGGAATGGTAGTTGTTGGGCATGGCTCAGTGGTTCGGCAGACGCATCCTCCAGTGGTGGAACATACGCCGCCTTCATTGGAAGTGTCCACGCTGTTGTCACGCCGCATGGCCGGGACTCTAATGAGTTAGAAGTTCCATGGACGGTCAAGAGACCAACCAACTTGCATACGTACGGCCGAAACACATTACACGGACTTCCGCGCCAGGCGTCGGTTTTCATGTCTACTGATAGACACTGGGTATCATCTGTTGCGAGAGGTTGCCCTGCAATTGACTGTAATTATAATGGCAAGTATAAACGAAAACGTCATTTTCTTATCGACAGCTGACGTTCACAAAAGGGAGATGCCACGAGAAGTTCCAAAAACTATGCGACTGCGTTTTAAGTACCTCCTTTCCAGGGTGGGCAGCACTTTCCACAAACTGGTTGTTGTTCAAAATTCCATTATGCTTTTTAATAGTACTGATTAAAAGGGGCGTGTAAGCGACAAGTTCTCCAGTCCTGTTTCTTTGAAATCCCGGAACACCGGCAGCGGAGTCAACCCGACTATATTTCTAAAGACGCACAAGAATTACAGAAGACAAATCTTGCTACCTTCCCCTCTGCTCTGTTTCACCCTTAGTACGTTTTTGGTGTTAACTGACAGATTGCACATTATCCAGTGGACACCGGTGGACGAACCTGATGCCCAATTGGTGTAACGGAATGGCCTTCCGTCGGACCATGTCCACGTGTTCGGCTCCCCAAGGTTCCATGCTCCTCCAATCCAGTAATCCGGCGAGCAGTTTTTGGATGCCGGCAGTGAAAGGAAAGAATTAACGATATCACTTTCGACTGAAGCAAGGTGTCCTCCTTTTTCAATGCAGCGCTCTTCTGCGGTGAACCACAAAGCGGCGTCGTATGCATATATGTAGCAGTCAGCGGTGAACGGACCTTGCACTGTCCCCATCGGGCAACGTGCAAGCGAGAGAGTAATAGTTTTAACAAAAAGTAAAGCGAGAAGCATTGCTTTAGAGACGATTTCAGTGTCATGTGCACGAAGTGGAAAACAAGAGAGTCGCTTCGTCGTTCTTATCATCTTATCAACCATTGAGGCATTTACCCACTCGCTGCCATCCTAAAAATTCTTGTCAGTGACGCAGGATTAAAGGACGAAAGCGTATGAAATAGCGCTGTGAGCAGGCTGGATGTTGCCGGCAACGAGGTCTACCTCACAAACGACCGCTCGTGCGCGGAATGCGCGGTACGTTGTAAGGGTTCCTTGTCTATTATCAACACTCTAGTTACGACATATGAGGACAGATCACTGTAGTGGAGCTTCGGGCTCTTGTTTTACCTTGCCAGAACCATTCTCGATGACATAGTAGTTTTCGGCGCATGTGCGTCGGTGGCCCGCACATCATCCGTATTTGGCTAGTCGTGCGCCTGTCCAGACCCTGATGTAGTATCTATTGCGCGAATGGCTAGCAGGTTGTTTGCATATGTGCTGGCTTACGTGCATTGTCACTTTATCGGATGCGCACCAACATGAAATCTTTGGCCGGACATTCGATGTCCCACCAACAAGGGCAAATGGATGTCTAAAGGTAAAGCTTCTCATAAGCAGTGAGAACGTTCTCGATAAGTCAGGATGGATTCAAGCCGTGGCTTGTAGGTCTTCGCCTACTAACATGCTGCGTCTTGTTCTTTTAAGTGTCTGGCTGAGCTACTTGATTGGACTCTTCTTTGGTATCGTCCATAGAGGCATATGCATATATGCATTTCTCGTTTACGAAGTTCTTCTTCATTTCGAGCTTTAACTAGTAATATGTCGCCGTGTGCGCAATTAAAGTAAATTACAAGCAAATTTCATACTGACTGATGCTGTCAAAAGCAACAATATTCATACACTGCTAGGGCTGTGAACCTCTCGCGTCGGGGACCGAACCGAACTTCGGACCGAACCAGAATCCTGATACCGAACGTCGAACCCCAAAAAACACCGAACTCAGGTACTTGTAGTACCCTAAACACATCGCCAGACTTGGCCCGTTGCCAACTATTGGACATTCCCCGATGTGCGCCCGATCTGCCCCCGACATGCCATGTTCACGTGTATTCCGTCACGGAGGGCGAAGCCGGCGTCAGTCGGCTAAGCCCTCCGGGACGGCCGTTGATGGATTGCCACCCGTCAGTGCCGTTGC
>JNEY01001439.1:6400-24503 GCA_020875895.1 Aphelenchus avenae
CAAAAACCACTTTGTGATAGTCACATAGTTTATGGGACAGCGTGTAGGTCACCATGGAAGCTGTGAACGTTAGTTACCATATTTACTTGAATAATTCTCCCTAAAAGGGCTTTCAAAAAATAATTCTCCAGGGGAATTATTGGAGGAAGTACGGTTTTCATAATGGTTTAGGCAGTATGCGTGACTGCACAAGAGAACGACTGCAGTACGATTGAATACGCTTTGATGCCGGATGACTTTATGCATGAGGCCTTGGAGTATGTCGTGGACAACGCTTGGGAGCAAATGTCAGCCGAGGATCAGGCCAACTACGCTAGCACCAAGCAACAACTTCTCGACCTCATAAATGGGGTAAATGGGATCTATGTTAATCGGATAGCCAACGTTGTAGGCGGGTATGGACGACGAAAGACTGCGGAAAGTCGTGCAACTGCTTGACGGTTTCGCTCCGGACGGTAGCGCGGCAAAGAACGTTCTCCTGTCGCAGCCCGTGTCGACGATGTGGATAACGTTTTCGAACTTGTGCCTTTACCTGAACTGCGCGATCGAGCGCGGCTTCCTGGCCGGCGCGAAGAAAGACTGCGGTTGGGTCACGACCACGACGACAACAACGGCCGCCTCTACAACCACTGCCCAACCGCCTCAGTGCCAGAACGAGCAAACTGGAGACCATCCGATTGGGCTGAGCACTTGTGCTGGTTTGACGGCGACGGAACTGAAGGACTCAAGTAAGTGAATACCGTATTTCCAGAAATAACGCCCCGGGGCTACTGTTTTTCGAGGACCCCCTAGAGGGGTCCTCTATTTGAGGGGAGCGGTCATGGGAAATTTTGGTCATCACGCACTAAGATTCTCCAAAAAATTCTTCGAAATTTGACCAAATTTCGTCAAGAACGACGAAGTTTGCACGTGTCCTTAAAAATTAGCTTCTGTGTAACACAGGACGTCTCCACAAAGGCTTCTAGACATAGATAAGCATCGACAAACACAGCAGACTAGCTACATGAGGACTTGGGGGTGGGAACTATTCAAGGAGGGCCACTATTTTCCCAGAGACCCCTAAGGGAGGCGTCTAATTCGGGGTGAGGGGACTAGGTATCTGAAGGGGGCCACTATTTCAGGAAATACGGTGTGCGTCATATGCAAAAAGACGTTGCGTCATTTCAGCGCCAAATTTACTTGACTGAAAAATGGGTCCGGTACGTGAATATTTGTGCCTATCAAAGCACAGGATCCCAGGCCCGGAATAATTCCCACTCCCCAGTCATGCTCAGTTAGCCTCCGGCTCTGGTACGCTCGCCAGGGCCGTATGCATGATTTCAGGATAGGGGGGTGGAGGTCGGGGGACAGGGGGGTGGACCCTAAAATGGGCCAAAAGGGGGTCAAAATGGCCTCAGATCTCTAAAATAACGTTAAAAATAACATATTTAGGGCTATATTTGTTAATTTAGAGCCATTTTACCTTAATTTTTTTTACTAACTTTCTGAAAATTTTTCTTCACCAAAGGGTCCCCCCTTACCTTCCCCCCCCCCCCGCTAAATACGGCCCTGACGCTCGCCGTTCAACTTGGGGCTAGTAGGGGCGCTAAAACGACTTACTTTTACCGGTAGACCGGCGCTAAATCACGCCCAAGAACTTATTATTGGACTGCTCCACAACATTTGCTTCAGTTGCGTGCATGCGGGGACAGTGCCCGTCATTCTTCTGGCAGAAGGCCAACGTCAGCGAGCCCGTGAGAGCGAAGTACGGGGTAAGTCGCTCCGGATATACACTTTGCATGGTCGTCGGTAGACCACTTTGCTACTCCTTTAGATGCTCGTCGATTGCCCAGATCCTACGAAAGCTTGCCTCCTGCGGGATGACGGAACTACATGCTCCGGGGGCGATTTCCCTCCAGACTCGCTCGAGTTCTACCCGTACTGCGACGCTAGCGGCAAGTGCAACATGTACCTGGTCCAGCAGGGACAGTATCGATATGGCGTAAAATGCGCGGATGGGACCGAGAAGATTATCATAGATCAATTTGGGGGAAGTTATGACAACCCCGCCTTGCCCTTCGGTAAGCGGATGCGATACTCCTCTTCCGAAATTTGCCGTTGGCAGATCAGTACGATTACCTGAAAGTAACGGCGGTGTGTTGCGACGGCTGCGATGCGATCCTGCCCGGAAGCAATCAGTGCACGTCTGCTGCCACTACGTCCACCTCTACGACTGCTTCAACAACTTTGACGGACCACTGCGACGACGCTGAAAGCCTTGTTCAAGTGGACGCCACCAATAACACAGTGCTCACGGCCGGTCTGAACGCTGCCTGGAACGCATGGTCGCGCTCGGACAAGGCAAACTTCGCGGCGTACAAGAGGCGCATCGAGAACGTCGTCTACAATCGTTCAATGGTAGTGAATTAAAAGAGAAAGGCACAACGCCGGCTTTAGAGCGGCGCCGAAAAGCTCTCACAAGTTTCGGCGATCCTCGACGGCTACGCTCCCGACGGTAGCGCTGCAAAAGACTTAATCCTTGCGATACCATTAACCGGCTATGGCAGCCTATGCGACATGCTGAACTGCGCCATCCGTGGTGGGCACTTGGCGGGGCCAGAGAAGGACTGTGCCAAGTTCACGACGACGACGAGCACAACGACGAGCACAACTACGACTAGCGTGAGTTCTACGCCTACAACGGCGTCGACCGTAATCACGACTACAACGTCACCCGCTGAAGGTGCGTTTCTTTATCGATTCGGATATCATTTATTATCTTTCATGCTCTAGATGCCTACTATTGCCCCGCAGGATGGACGTATTTTGCCTACACGAAGTCATGCTATATGGTAAGAAGGTCACTGCCATAACCCCTGAGAATGGCGATGTAAGAGTCCTTTCATTCAAAGGGCTACACGAAAAAATTGACGCAGTAGCAAATTCTTGGCTTGGGCTGTACTCCGTACCGTGCTGCATAGTACGGAGCACTGCACGGCTTTGGTTTCCAGATCTGTGTTTCAGTTCCGCACCATACTGTGTCCCGTAACGTGTTCCGTACCGTACTGGCACGGCATAGGGCACGGCTATTATGTCCCAATTTTAGCAAATATTCGTTGTCGATAATTGCAGCTAAATCGTGACGTTCCGGCAAGCAGCTTCGAAGAGCAAGAAAAGGCATGCGAAGCACTCGGGTCTCACTTGATGTCCATTCATCGCAATTCCGAACAAACGCTAATACTCGGTAACGTTAAAATGTGGCCGTCCTTTATTCAGATGCACTATTGTAGCAATCTTGGTCGAAAAGTTCGTCGTCTCCGCGTGGATCGGCCTCCACTCGCCGACGTCAAATGCCACCTACGTCTGGACGGACGGCACGCCGTACGACTACCGCCATTGGGAGGAAGGGTTTCCGAATGCTTCGGCTCCCCACCACTGCACACGGGTCCTGACAACCGACCAAGTGAAGCTTGCGCCTTGGCGGAATGCGGATTGTGCCCAGAATCTACCCGGGATCTGCAAGAAGGCGGCAACGCCGGTCGGACAAGGCAAGGGAAACTGATTTTGGTTCCGAGTATCAACTTCAGCGTCAACTTCGGCTTCAAGCTGAAGTTGGAGCTGACGTATTTGCACGTTTAGCGTTAGGTTGAGTAAAACTTGAAATTTTTGCAGCATCATGATTTTGGTTAAGGTTTTTCAAGCCTTGCTTCGACCTGACGACGATGTTCAAGTTTTTACTACGTCAGTGTTCGCTGTCCGTTGAACTTCAACGTTAGAGGAAAAGTCGAAATTTTGGAAAAAAATCGACGTTAAAGGTGAAATTGGAGTTTTACAACTTAAATGCTGTGGTTGATCTCAAAATTGTAGTCACGGAGGCTTCGACTGAAGTCGAAGTTGAACTTCAGGTTCTAAATTCTGTGCGCATTGCGTATTGTGAACTATGATTTAGGGTCGTGCCCGCCCACCTGTGAGCCCGGATGGTCGGCGTACAGCTTTGGATCTGCAGCACACTACTGTGCCAAGTACGTGTCGTTGAACGTGACCTACGACGAAGCTCTTGCCAAGTGCCAAGAACTGGATGCCTGGCTGCCCATCGTCCGCAGCGAGAAAGAAAACGAATTCTTTCTAAGTCAGTGGCACGCGTATTACGACTATACTAACAAGGCTGTCGTTAGAATTAGCCACCGTTTCCGCTAGCGACCCCGTGTGGCTCGGCCTCAAGCAGGACCTGGGGACTTTTGCGTGGCTCTGGCCGGACGGATCGGACGGAGGGTTCGGATACACGCACTGGGCGTCCGGAAACCCGGTCAACCGAGAGCCAGCAGCAACTTGCGTGAACCTCTACCCGTCCGTCGACGGTGACTCGACGGGCCTCTGGAAGAACGACTATTGCAACTGTGCCAACTGCAGATTCGGTGCTATCTGTGTGAGGGGTGCTGACGCAACGATCTCTACGACGACGACAACTACAAAGCCTCCGGGTTAGACTAGGGTCATTTTCTTGCGACCTCTTCTTCGCAAAGGAAAATGTTTTTAAAAGCTCCTCATCCGCTTCAGAAATCATCATCAGAAAATCGTCCGCTTTTAGGAGCGGAACGGCCGCAAGGTCATGTTCTCCCCGTTTTTAAACAGAAGTGGCTCTACTATTATTTACCATTTTGGTTTCAGCTTCATGTGATCCACTCGCGGCCGATGAGGTCGGACTGACTCTGAGCGAAGCAAGTAGCGACGGCAACCCTCTATCGCTGACTGCGTAAGAAGGGCGCGTTCTCAGACGTTAGTCATTGCCACCTTCTTTTCAGCGAGTGTCCCTGCACTAGCGGTGTTCGGCAGTTTATGAAGTCTTTGAACAGCCCCAGTGTGAGCGACGCTCTGGCACGAGGAGCATACGTAAGAGCGTTGAACGAATCACTCCCAAACCCCTACTTTTCAGTATGGAATTCTCTGCGAGGACGCCCAATCACTGTGCATATGCGGCGAATACGGTTGTTGTACACCGGCGAAGACGAATGGATGGACAGCTCCGACGTCAATTGCGTTCATGCCGTATTGCGACTCGACCGGCGGTATGCGGAGCCCAGCAACGAGCACATACCAGTGCTCAGACGCGGGCGGTGACGTTGATGGCCCAGAGATCAGTTCTCTATATTAAGACGGCTATGAACTACTTCAACGCTGGCTTCAACGTCAGCGCCAACTTCAACATAGATGCCCGGGGCATTTTCATTTTTGGCTTACCCAGTGGCGTAGCTTGGGTCCGGTCAGGGGAGGGGCGCCATAATAAGGGTGAACCCTTACCTATTTTTTCGGCGCCGGCCTTCGGCCGGCGCCGAAAATATGCCTTGGTCCCCCTTTTGGTAGTTTCCGAAGTCTCCTTTTTTTGCCCCCCAGCGGTTTTTAACACTGATTTTGGCGTGTTTATACCCAACATGGCCCGCCACAGGCGCCGTCAAAACGGGTTTCTGGCCTTTTTTAAAAATAAAATTCATCGAAAGTCCAAGGGTTCAATGGGTTATTAGTCCCGAATATCACGTATTTAGCCCAAATATGCCCGCCGCAGGCGCCGCCAACGAGATTTTTAGGCTTTCTTGGTAAAGTTACGTTGAAAATTTACTTTGCCTTGGCCCCCCCTTACCTCGCCGGGCCTTCGGCCCGGCGAGGGGGGAGGGGGGCCGCCCCCCCGCGACCCCGCCCCCCAAATTACGCCACTGGGCTTACCTAACACGTTGCTATTTAGCTTGCCACATGTATGCAGTGCAAAAAGGTGATAGGCACACGTCAGCACTGAACTGCACTCTTTATGGCGTTCTCGAAATGGACTTTCAGTTTCTGAATCCAATAGACGACACGCTTGTCGACCTGAGTAAGCATTAAGTCTTCATGGCGAGCAGCGTGTTTGACTCATTCCCTTATCCATCCTAGACGATGGCTCATACTATATCAAAACGCAGTCCGTATCTTGTGAAGGATGTGGACGAATCGAGCCAGCCAACGAAGTGTGTACGGGCCCGGCTAAGCGATTTGAGAACTAGCTGCCAAGCGTCACACTTTTTTCGATCATCGCATTTCAAAGTATAATAAAGCAGATACAAAATTAATAAAGCAGATTCGTTATGCGCCAGTGAGTGTTGTGTACCAATCCCGGATAGAACCGTCTATGAGACGCAGGCGAAATTTCTTGTCACGGAATAAAATGCCGTTTGACAATCTTTTTGAGTGAAACGGCTGACGATAATAACATGTTAGTACAGGTAAATAAGGCCCGGCGAAAGCGAGACAATGAAGGTTAGTAAAAAATACGTACAAATGTAACGAAATTTGATCGTTGTTAATACGCCCCTACCCTTATGGGGGTTCACCTACACAGCTTTTAGGCCTAAAGTGTGTACTTGCCCCCTATATGCAATCTAGAGTTCGGCGCCCGTACCAAGGTATGGGCCAAACCCGTACCCGTACCCGTATAATAGGGCACAGCAACACGGCACGGCCTCGAAAAAAGCCGTATTACACGGGCCAAGCCGTACTACGGGCCGTGTTTTATGCCGTGTTATTGTATACGGCTTGTTAATTTTTTACCCACCACGGGTACGGGTTTGGCACGGGTCCCAGCGCCGATCTCTAATGCACTCCCCCTCCCCGTAAATTTCGGTGCTCGCCCATAAAACTGCTCACCCATATAAGTAGCCCCTTCCCAAAAAAAAACTTCGCGAACTTTATCAAGTCCGCAAACCGTTGGTCGCCGCTTCGCGACACGGTGATAACAGGGCTGGGCGCTTTTTTTTCTGACGACCGGGACCCCGGGACACCGGGACCGGGATTGGGACCGGGATTTCAGCTAATTTTCGCCTTAAAACCGTGGCGGCTAAGGTCACGTGTTTGCTAATTTGTGAAAATTCTGGTCAGACATGGTCGACATCTCACTATATTCGCATGGAATTTAGCACGTCGCAGGCGATTCCGCCGAAATTTTGGCTTAAAACTTAGGATTTCGACCTAAAATTTGGTCCAGGCAGTGCCGGCGGCAGTCAGTCCAAAAGTCGACATGGGGGACTTTTCGACGACCGGGATCGGGACCAGAACCACCGGGATCGGGACCGGGACCCGCCCAGCCCTGGGTGATAAACGCCCGGGTCAACGTGGGAGGGCTCCCAGCATTACCACAGGTGGTAAGACCTTTGGCTGTTGAAATTCAAATTTTTACAAATCAATATGATTTTTAAATGTATTTTGTTAAAACACAACGTGTTCCGTGAAAATCCAGCGTGTTTAACATGGCCTAAAACGTATTCTAAACATGTCTCTGTGACAAGTCAACTTTGAAATTTTTGTCGCTCGGCTTCTATTAGGGGCGGCTTCTATTAGAGCTCGGCTTCTATTAGAGCTTTTACGGTAGCCGTGATTTTTTATTTTTTTAATTTTATTGCCCTGGATCTGCTTGTAGCTGTACAGCACTGCTTCAAGGCCACGAGACCGAGGATCAACGTTTGCATTTCTACCTGTTAACGGTGTTGAATACGTTATTTACCTCAAAAGGCCAAGAATAGTGGCTTTTTGTGTTCCGTTTCACACGAATGATTAGGGCTACTGTTATTCTCTTGTAATGCTAATGAAGAACATCGCCAAACGGTAAAGGCCATGAAGAGGCGATTGGACGACGAATCCGAACGTCACTCGAACGCTTCCGAATGTCGACTTCGGTGGGGCTCTTCGCCCTTCTCTCGCTCCTTGCAAGGGTAAACGTCGCAGTCAGACTGTGAAAGTAAGGGATGCCCAAACTGTTTAGGCAGTGTGGATATCCGCACAAGAGAACGACTGCAGCACGATCGAATGGGCTCTGCAGCCGGATGACTTCATGCATGAGGCCTTAGAGTATACCGTAGAGAACGCTTGGAAGACGATGACACGCGAGGATCAAGTCTACTTCGTTAGCAAGAAAAACCAACTTCTCGACATCATAAATGGGGTAAACGGAATCTCTGTTTATCGGAGGACGCCCAGTCCAATGTTGTAGGCCAGAATGGACGACGAAAGACTGCGAAAGGTCGTGCAGTCGCTCGAGGAATTCGCTCCGGACGCTTACGAGGCAAAGAAGATCCTCCTGTCACAGCCCGTGCAATCGATGTGGATAACTTTTTCGAACCTGTGCCTGTATCTGAACTGCGCAATCGAGCGCGGTTTCCTGGCCGCTGCGAAGAGAGACTGCGGCTGGGTCACGACAACGACAACGCTCGCCACAACGCCCTCGACTACCACGACCAAGGCGCCAGGACCATACCCAGGTTGGAGATGCTCAAAGTGTTCCTACACAGGTTGAGGACCAGTTTGAGGAATTCCTTGTTTTTGTCGCTCCTTTTACTCGTCCCCTTTTCCGAAATACAAGGGGGAAACGGTTGCACTCAGCAGAAATACTGACCGACAATAGCCCGCCAGGCACTCTCGGCAGTCCCATGCAGACTGAATGGTATCGTACATCTTTTTCGCATTATAGGCTGTCCATATCCTACGAATCCGAACCAAATAAGCCTGATTTTGCATGGCGAGGAGGAGGCAAGATTCGGCCAGGAAAAGAACATTGGTGAGTTGTCAAGCCCTAAAAATTCGCACCGTCGTTGCTTAGGATCTTGTGAATGCAGTGTTGGGCAGAAATCGTTTTGGACCAGTGGACCTACCTCCGATCCCATGTCGGCGACATTTGCTGTATGTTTGCATGCCTTGTATACGAATGCGTGTTCTGAAGTCATAGCACTTACCCCCCGCCCTTGGCTTTATATTTTAGGACGATTCACTTTGAAAGTCGCAAATTTTGGACTTTGCGATACGAAAGTAGCGCTATTTTCGGCATACGGGGCTATCCAGAAAGTCTGTAAACTTACAGAGCCCTTTTTGACCTCTCTCCCATCTAAACACAGCACTAGGACAATACGTGTATAAACAAGGGGTCCGACCTACCCTCTCCCTGTAAGCCTTACAGACTTTCTGAACAGCCCCTATCGATAAATAGAGCTATCTCGCATGAAACTCGAAGACGTAACTGGGGTCTAAGTACCGGTTTGCGCATTGTCGACGTCTTTTTCAGATACAACTTAGTGGCGACTGCGATTTATGCATAATCGACGAAGCCGGCACTGAGTGCACCCTTGCAGGGGACATTGTAGACCTCAGCGTTTACATCATGCCGTTCTGCGCCAAAGATAGTAAGCAGTCCTTCACAAGAGTATGTGCAGTATAAGTTCACATTGCGGTTTCTTTAGAGTGCCACATGTACGTGTGGCATGAGACGTATTTGGGTGGGCAGACGTTAAGGTGTGGTTCGAAGAATTTCACTACCGACGGTAGGGTCCCGCCGATGGACCCTGATGCGAATCCTCAGGTTTGTGGCTAACTTATAACTGGAAGAATCGACCGAAAATTTTTTACGTAAATGCCTTCATATTAAAGCCTAGAGATCGGCGCAGGGACCACGGCGCCAAACCCGTACCCGTGGTGGATAAAAAACTGTCGTGCCGCCTACACTAACATGGCATAAAATACGGCCCGTAATACTGCTTTTTTTCAAGGCCGTGCCTTTTGCCGTACCGTATTATACGGGTACGGGTACGTGTATGACCCGTAACTTGGTACGGGCGCCGATCTCTAGTAAAGCCCTGTGTCGAATTACTAAAGCAATTAAAGTCTCATTTCTGAAATTACGCGATGTCATCGCATCCTTTTCGGATCCCACACCCCTCCTTCTCCGCGTGATTTGCTCACGTTTCCCTAGAATATATATGGCACTTGTGCTAAATGCCCCTGATCATAGGAGTCTTTTTGTGTTGTACGGCCGGCCAGCTTTTACATCACTATTCGAATAGACCCAAATTGGCCCCGAAACAAAGAAGGGCAAGCAGCACTAAAATTCATTGACAAAAAAAACGAAAAACGGTGACTAAAACATCGAAAAAGGGGCCATAATGTGCTAAACAAGCTAAGGGCCAGGGGGACGTTCGGCACAAGTTCCAGTTTATGAGATAATAGTACAGCCGGCTCGATCTTAAGCGGGTTTTCATTTTTACTAAGGGTCGTCTTCTAGATGTACGCACACGCCTCAGCGTTCACGTGTAGTGGATGTGCTGCAATCCGGGACTCGAACTGCATTCCGCTTCAAGCCGGCTGCGCCGGCATCCAAAGACTCGTTCAAGCGGACCCCGCCAACAACACCTTGCTCACAGCTGGTATCAACGCTGCTTGGAATAGCTGGTCGCGATCGGACAAGGCCAACTTTGCGTCGTACAAAAAGCGCATCGAGTCCATCGTATACGATCAGAATCCAGATTGGGTACGAATCCGTTTACAACTGGCCTAAAAAGGGAGTTCAGGATAATGGTATAAAGACGGAGCAAGTCTCGAAGATCCTCGACGGATACGCTCCCGACGGTAGCGCAGCGAAAGACCTGATCCTTGCGATTCAAATCGCCGGCTGGGGAAGTCTCTGTGACTACCTAAACTGCGCCATTCGCGGCTTTTACATGCTCGGGGACGAGAAGAACTGTGGTGCATTTACGACGACTACGAGCGCCACCACGAGCACAAGTACGACTAGCGTGACTTCTACGGCTACAACGACGACGACCTTGAGCATGGCTACGACGTCACCCGGCGGAAGTAAGCATCACCATCGACTCGGCTTAACGTCTTTTCATACAACATTTATTTTACTAATCCTACTTTAACTTTCTACATTTATTCATGCTTGATCTCATTATACATGCGAGGCAAAGGTCAAAATCGGGACTGCCTACGTGAATATCCCCGGCCCCCACCTAAAATGCCTCCCATCTAAGTTGTTTTAAAAATGCACTTGTGGCTAGGCATAACGGCAAGTTTTTAACAGGTGTACAAATCAGACCTGTACACAGGGGTACAGGGGTAGAGCGTGTTTTCGATGAGCATCCTAATACGATACTAGGTAAAATGCAGCCGCCAAGCGCCACCAGAGCAATTTTCACTACGTATGCTCCTGCCTAAGCCTAAGCCAAAAAAGAACAGGAACGAAAAAACAATGAAACTCGCGCATTGTTTTCGAGCTGCTACGTCCCAGAAATCCTTAGCACTGAAATGTACCCTGAATCATTATAGGCTGTCCTTACCCTACGAATTCAACTCAAGTAAGTCTGGTTTTATTCGCCGAGGAGGAGACAGAATACGCCTCATCCGACTTCAACACCACCGAAAAAAGCATTGGTCAGTTGCCCAGCAATTCCGTGTTGCCTCAAAGGGGTGCAGACTTTTTGCGTAAACACACTTTGCGTAAGCACATTTTGCGTAACTTTCTACGATTTGCGTAACGTTACGCAAATGGTACTTCAAGTTACGCAAAATGTATCAAATTTTTTGAGTAACTTGAAGTACATTTTGCGTAACCAACATATACATTTTGCGTAGACAACCCCCATATTTTCGAATATGCCATTTGAATGCCCCGTGTTGCTTTAGTTTTGTTCGCCTTCGTTTCTCTACCTGCACGCGCCGCTCCACGCATGCACAACACAGCCCTACTACCAGTCCGGCTTAGTTTGTTACCCATAGAAAAGTCCTGAAACTCGCTAGCTAAACCAGATTAAGCTTAGGCTTAGACATAGCTACGCGGCGCAGTAGGCGCCGGCAATCCTCTAGCTCAGTCTTGTTATCCACCCAGCTTAGATCAACGATAACCCCGTACGGGAGGGGGTGCGAGCGAAGCGAGTGCGTGTCAGTAACATGTTCTAGTGTTCCCGAACACCTTAAGCGCGTTGCGACATATGTGTTCCTCACATTCTAGGCCTCTATGAAACTCCTTCGCATCGGTACTCGCTGAATAAAGCAGTTACAGGTGTCTTGGTAAGAATTCGGAGCGTTTGCTACACTTTTTATAGCAATTTTACTGCTTTTTTTAAAGATTTTAGGGGTGGTTACGCAACGTGCATTTGGTGGTTACGCAAACTGGATTTTTTTTGTTACGCAAAGTGTTGTTGCGCAAACTGTATAGTTACGCAAAATGTGCTTACTCAAAATGTATACAACAAAAAATTAAGTTACGCAAACTGTGCTTACGCAAAATGTGCTTACGCAAAAAGGTGGCAGCCGCCTCAAAGAGTGACAAAGGCGATCCTTTAGGATCCTGCCAGTGCACTGTAGGACGGAAGTCGTATTGGGCCAGCGGATCTAGACCCAATCCCATAGATGCACACGACGCTGTAAGTCAGGACCGATTCTGGCTCTATATTGATTTTGGATTTTGCAAATTTCTGACGGTCACGTGTGCGCTTTAAAGGGAAATTTAAAACAAGATCCCCTATCTTTAGTTCCCAAAACTCCGGGACCCAAAAAGGGGACCCAAAACTCGGGTTACATTTTATCCCGCTTTCATTTACAGATTATCGTAGTTCCGGAAGACGGTTGCTCTGACTTGTGCATAATCGACGAAGCTGGCATCGAGTGCACTCACTCACCTCCAAACGAAGCTGTTGCGGTTCGCTTCGTGCCGTTCTGCGCCAAAGAGAGTACGTAAGCAAATTCTTAAAGTAATGAGTATTATATTTATTGAAGCGCCTTAGCGTATCAGCTGCCAAGACGCATGTTCGGAAAGTAGCGAGTAAACCGATTCGTCGACTCACACACTTTAACCCCCCCCCCCCTGTGTCCGCCCTTTTCGCGTGGCATTTTTTTCTAGATCGCTTTTATGAATGAACAATTGTGCATTAAAGACGTTGTGCTAATTTCAGAGTGTCACATGTATGTTCACTTGGGAGCTCCTTTCGGAAACCTAACGTGTGGTACAAAGATCTTCCCATATGCTGCTCAGAGAGACGGCGGAGGATGGCAACCTTTGGATCCAGACGCAAGTCCTCAGGTTTGTGGCTAACGTTTGGAAGAGCCCAAAAAGATCGAGAGTTGTTGACCCTTCTAGGCGTACGTACATACCTCGGCCTTCACGTGCAAAGGTTGTGCAGCCATCCGGGACTCGAACTGCATTCTGCCTCGAGCCGGCTGCTCGGGCATTGAGAGCCTTGTTCAACCGGACCCCGCCAACAACACCATGCTCACAAGTGGTCTGAACGCGGCCTGGAACGGATGGTCGCGGTCGGACAAGGCCAACTTCGCGGCGTACAAGAAGCGCATCGAGAACGTCGTCTACAATCGTTCAGTGGTAGGGAATAAAACGGAGAAAGGCACAACGCTGACTTCAGAGCGGCGCCGACAAGATCTCGCAAGTTTCGCAGATCCTCGATGGGTACGCTCCCGACGGTAGTGCCGCGAAAGACTTAATCCTTGCGATTCCATTCGCGGGCTGGGGAAGCCTGTGCGACTTCCTGAACTGCGCCATTCGTGGTGGGCACCTGGACGCGGCCGAGAAGGACTGCATGAAGTACACGACAACGACCACAAGTACAACTACGACTACCACCGCTACTACCACAACAACATGCGCTGAAGGTCTGTGGAGCACACAGATAAGCTTCCGACAAAACTTACCCTCCCTCCGCAGGCGTAATGAAAACTTTAAGTTCTGAAGTTGTAAAGCGTACCAGTTTCTTCTATGTTTGGATTTGATAAACAAAACTAATGCTTCCTAAATTTTTGTCCTTTAGAACATAAGTTGGCTAGCATTGAAATATATTTTTCGAGGATGTACGACTTATCACTCGACTTCTATAAAACACTTAAATAAAGTAATGTCGCCCTGTTTCTACAGAGAAATTCAGAAACCTGCACGTACCAATGGGGCGACTGGGCCATCAGCAGTAAGTGCTCGGACACTTGTGGCTCATGCGGCACTTTTAATCGAACCAGGACCTGTACCACTGCAGCAACCTGTCCATGCATGTAAGAGCGACTCCTGGGCCTGAGTGGTAATCCTTGGGTTGGAGGTGGCCGGCGATGGACTTAGGCTTAGCTAAGTCTGCAATCCGGATGCTAAAGTGTAGGATCTAAGGCGTTGGAGTGCAACTGAGGAGCATAAGATCATTGAACTCTTAAAAACGTCTAAAGTGACCTGATACACAGTACGCATCCATTGATAACCCGCAGAGTTGTCTTGGTCAAAGGATGTCTGGCTGTTATCGAAGCTATTCACGTATTAGTGGACCCACCCTGGACACACCGCCCTGCAACAAATTGCCGTGCGACTCCCCGCGTCAGCCTTGCTGCGCACCATATGAGTTGCTTAAGATTGGTGGCACCACCTTCTGCACTACGGATGACGTCACAAATCCAACGCCAGCGCCGCCCACCACGGGCAATAACACGCGGCCAGGCTGCGTCACTCCTACGCCCGGAGGTCAGTTTCACGGGCGCAGAAAAAGAATCAATATTCGGAGGGATGGTTCCGCCGAAATTTAGGGGATGGTTTCGCAGTAGATGCAAAAACCTGCATGCAGAGGCCGGACCTTAAGGATTCCCAAAAGGAGTTTTTGAACGAGAGCGGAGTCAGCGTTCCACAGTATGTTTAACCAGAACCACATAATTAACATATTAATTCCAGCCTGCGAATACGCAAATAATTCAAGCCTAGTTGGTCTTGTCTACCTTGAGGAGGAGGTCTTTACTTCTGGAAATGCCAATGGCGGAAACATCATTCTTGACGGGCTTGTCGGTACGGCGCAAGACCTTTGTACACATGAACCGGCGGACTACTTAGGATCATGTGCCTGTGCCGTTGGAAGGAAGGCGTTTTTCCCCAGTCAGTCAACTGCGGATCCCACCTATGGATCTGGCATCGTAGGTTTGCGAAGACATGGTCTGCCTGATTTCCATGTTAAAGGCAGTTGCGCGGTTTCCGGAGCAGAAAGATTATTGCGCAGATCTCTGCATAATTGACGAAGAAGGCAACGAGTGCATATTCTCGGACACCAGCGCTGAGATCAACGTCGGCCTGCAGGCGTACTGCGTTAAAGAAAGTATGTCAGCCTCACAGACAACCAAGTTCCGTATTACAACCAGGTTGCATAGAAGCTTTTAATACATTTCGTTTTCTAAACTCACCCTCCAAAAACGCCCACCTCATACACCACACGCAAAATAAAAACTCATCTCTATAATAAACCCATGTCCTCCATAATCACCAACCAGTGGTCGCGCTTGGCCGTAACTTTCCTGGTCTCCAGTTAACAGGTCCGAGTGCTGAGAAGGCGTAACGGAAGTTTCTATTTTTTTAATTTTCTGAGAAGTATCCGAAACGTAAGAGCAAGCATATCTACCAAATGTTAGCCGTATAGGAGGCCCAGCCTAGCATGGGCGTATTTAGGATTCCAGGAAAGGGGGGATGGAGGTCGGGGACAGGGGGGGGGGAGGGTGGACCCCTTAAATGGGTCCAAAAGGGGTCAAAATGGCCTCAGATCGCTAAAATAACGCTAAAAATGGCCTACTTAGGCCTTATTATCTATTATGGAGCCATTTTACCTTAAAATTTTAAACTTTAAAAAAACTTTTCTTCACAAAAGGGTCCCCCCTTACCCTATCGGCCGCCGATAGGGGGGGGGGGGGTGCGTGTTGCCTAAAATGAATCTTCCGAGGGTCGACGCCTTCGTCGAAGTTCGTAAAATATATTAAGGCCCATTTGAGTTAATTTGTGAACGGAGATGCATTTAAAAGATGGCGCAAATGACGGTATCTGTCGAGGGATGCCTGCATCGAGCTTCCTAAAATAAAAATTAACGACTATTTAAGACCATTTATGTTCGGGTTCATTTAATACGCGCGGCGCGTCGTTCCGTCATATCCACCGCAAATGTCCCCATTTCAGGGCCAGTAAAGAGCACCCCCCCCCCTATGCGCGAAGACACATTTGGAATAAAAAACTTAACGTATCCTTGTGTATCCCCGTTTATTTTCAGAGTGCCATGCATACGTAATCACAGCACATACCGGCAGTGTTCAAATTGGCAGTGGCTTGAATGGCTTCACATGCGGCTCAAGGAATTTTACTGAGCGCGACGGCTGGAACGCGGACGGGACCACTTTGATGCCACTGGACCCGGACTCCTCGCCGCAAGTGCCGTTGATAGCCCCTGCGCATATTAATCGAGTTTTCATAGGTATATGTCCACGCCGCTGCGTTTACATGCAAGGGTTGCGCCGCTATCCGCAACTCCAACTGCCTGAAGCCCACTGGCGGCATGACCTCTACGACGAGGACGCCAACAACAGCGCCTGGTAAACTTAGACTCTGTTTTGTTAGAAACTTTTCTTTGCGGCCGAATAAGTTCCCGCATCAAGGGCGGCCGTGGAGCGATGATAGGCGTCGTTACGAACGGACGTTAGTTCGAAACGCATTCAGCAAAGCGGCAGGTCAACTGGCAGCGTACTCGAGGTGCAAACCCGAGCCAAGCCGTGGTGCCGAGCCGAGCCGTGGAAACGGTTTGGCTCCACGGCACGGGGGCTGTCAGCACGGCTCGGCCCACGGCACGAGTGGGGGACACCATGACACCCGTGGAGCTCAGCCGTGCTCTGGAATTTTTTTGGCTAAAAATTGGCTAATTTTGGCCCTTTCTGGTTGATTTTTCTCGGAATTCTTCCTTTCTTTGTCCCTTTTGTATTATCTTATTTAATTGTATACGTTACCATTGTTTTATAAGATTAAGTTTGCGTTTTCTTCCTTTTTCGCGGTTTGTTTGTCTCGGAAACAAAGAAACGAAATTTGTTTGTCTCTTTTACGTTCGCGCAACCCGGGCGTCCTCAGTGAGATACGTACCTTAGTTCCTTGTTAAGCATGCCGGCAATCGGTAGGTATTGACGTAACTTTGCTTGGAAAGTAATGTATGTACTTTTATGCTCAGACTTTCTGTATATGACCTGTATCGTTTACTTAGTATTTTGGGGCAGAAATAGTAAAGAACGGAAAATCGAAGTCGTACCGCAGCATGAGAGACGAAGTGGGCAGTGTATGACAAACTTTAAGAGATCGTGAAACCGAAGCCACACCGGTTACTCCATACTAGTAGGGCCGTATTGAGCAGGGGCGTGCATTCCCCTATCGCGGCCTTCGATAGGGTAGGGACACTTAGGTGAAAAGATTTATTAAAAACGTGGTAAAACTTTTAACGATAATGGGTCTAAAATAGTTCTATTTTTACTTTACCTCGAAAAAAGGGGTAGCACCGCCCTGATCCGAAAAACCTGCCTACTGTCCTGCATGCCGTACAGACCCCGCCGTACGGTTACAGTGCGGTACCGAGTACGGAATGAGTACAAACATTTCTCCATTATCATACAGAACAATATGTTGGTTTCAGCATCTTGTAAGCCACTCGCAGCCGACGAGGTTGGACTGACTTTCCCCGATGGGACGGTGGGTAACGAAGGCGGTAGCGGTGGCCATGTGACCGCGTAAGAAAACGATCTTTACCAAGCACCTAATATCGTATTTTCTTTTTCAGCGAATGTTCCTGTACCAACGGTGTCCGGCAGTTTGTAAAGGCTTTCAGCAGTCGCAGTCCGAACGACGCTATAGAGGCGGAAACATACGTGGGTGCTCAGAATAAAGCATTAGAGCCGTGTAGTTGCTTTAGTATGGGGTTCGCTGCGAGGACCCCCGCTCTCTGTGTGTCTGCAACGAATACGGCATCTGCTGTACGCCGGGCGAGACGGCACCGACGTCGATCCGCTTCATGCCATATTGCGACGCACCCGGTGGTAAGTTGTGGATGCTACGGTAGCGCTTATTTTTTCCATAGAAATTTTGTCCCCTGTCCTGTCTTAGGCGCTGCGCAAGTCTAAGCTCCAACTAGCCGTCTAAGGCAGCGTGCAGAAAATGCACGATGATCACAAGTTCGCGGAGGCATCCGTGGGTGGCGGGTGGTCGTTTGAGTAAACGTACTATCAAGGTAAAGGCAGACTTGGTAATAAATGTCCCGCAGTTTGGCGTTTTACATGCCACCAATGCCTCGCAAGAATCGCTTTTTAAGAGGGCCACATGGCCGAAGTAGCATCCCTGTTTTTTCGCGGTTGCTTACGTCCCCCTGACACGCAAAAATTGCACAGTTCATTGGTCGTTAGTGGTAGGGAAACTACTGCGCTATGGCGCTTGAATGTAGTACCCCATGGTCCGTATCAGATTCACAATACAGGGCTTTCAGACGGAATTTGCCCAAAAGGGGGGAGGGCGAAG
>JNEY01001441.1:0-14911 GCA_020875895.1 Aphelenchus avenae
GCCGTCGATCCCTTCGAGGAGAAGCCCGAAGTCGGCGCTGGAGGGATAAGAGTAGTAGTGCTAAAAGGCTAGCTCTACTCGTGTATGAAAAGACGCTGATGACTTGCGCATTGCATAGCTCCGGAACGGGGATGGAAACCGGTAGCTATTCCGTTTTTTTTGTTCCAAGAACGATTACTTACTTGACAAAGAATGTGCGACATGCAAATAATGAGCCATTGAAGCCATACGTACCCCAAAAACGTATTTGGAGACGGTATTCGAGGAGAATCTATAGCGGGGAGTAGAGGGCCCCGGGTCGTTTCAGAAGCATTTTGTGCACTGCACCGCTTACTGGTTGAGCTACTGAAGTGCAAAAATTTGTGAGGTACCTTATGCGCTACAGACTGGGTTTAAGCGCAAGTGACAGGCGCAGTCATTGGTGGGACTAAAAACGCGATCGAAAACGAAATCAGCTGCATTATTTTTTTGAGAAAAATAACAGAAGACGAATAAACCCCGGAACATAGTTTTGACTTAAGACACACATTTTTATCTACTTCTACATGTCTGTATGATCTTTCCTTTTTGTGTCCGGTAGGGACCTGTCACGCTTATAAGAATAGTTCGCGGTCGTCAGCAAAACGCACCTCGATGACCTTCTTTACGAAGTCGCGCGACGTGCACACATTTGATACCGCCAGAAACCGAGGTGTGTCCTCGACTCCACCAAAACAGAAGTCGAGAATGCCGTCGTCGCTGACTAAGTAGCGGTTGGATTTTAGCAGCCGGGCAGTTAAGAGATGAACGGTGCAAATGAGTTTCTCGTTGCACGCTGAAAATACATTGGTACCAATGGCATGTACTACATAGGCGCAGTATATACTCCCTGTAAGCATTGGGGGAGGGGCTATGGGCATTGAGACAAAGCTCAACAAGGGCAGTGGCAGCAGAGCGGCAAAAAACAGTTCTTGTTATTTTATAGATCAGGGCCCTTACACTCGCGTTCTGAATCCAGAAATAAAAGTACCTCTATACATAGGTTATTTCTGAAAATAATGGAGCTCAAAACATTACTCAGAAGCCATGCGTTGGGCGAGGGTGCCTTCGTGAGGAAGGCGCCCGGCGCATATTAAAGGCGTGCCGGTATTTAAATAAAATCGGAACCCGCTGACAAAGTCGTCGTAATCCTTTACAAAAATCGCCATGTATGGCGGACTACAAATCCAGATGCACTGGCCAGTTTTCTACGTCCTGGCAGATCGAAAGTTAGACAAAAACTCTGGTTAGCTTACTTTCTATGTCCTTAATTTACATCACTTCTTGGTTGCCCTAGATTTACCTCTGAGGAAGGCGTTGCTGAAGTGTTCCGCCAATGCGTCGCCATCGACTTGCAAGTTCTCCACCGATGAGAGTGAGAACACGGTTTCGTGGAACGCTTCCGGGGAAATATGACGAAGGCTAAGAAAGACGAGGCGTCCAACGTGCACCGTGTCCGCGAATTCCGGCAGCTTCTCGCAAAACCAGGAGAACATGAACTGACCGTCTAAGCAAGTTAGAAATGTACATTTCAGTGCTACTACTACAAAGGAAAAGCCAGAGGGATCGCATTAATAAGGGGAAGGTCCTTTTTTTCTAGGGTACACTCTACCCCATGACATAACCTGACTGTGAGCCTTACGGCTTCAACGAGGGGCGGGGAGTCACTGCGGTCAGCAAACGGTACCCAACAACACAACACCTCCCCCTTTAGTAGTAGCGCTGGCGAGCACTAAGCTTGCCAGCCTGCTTGGATCCTAGGTCATGAAAGGGCTAGGACATGAGTGGAACCCTGTTTCCTGAAGGGTTTATAGCAGCCTATTTTGTAATTAACTTGACCGCGACACTGGACGGAGCGAAAATCCTGGATTCCCCTTCTCTTACCTAGTACGGCTCTGCCAAATCACGGGTTTGTTGACATACCGATTTCGAACTTCTGTATGTAGGAAGAAGGGAGAGCAATCGCCATCAGCGCCATTGCCTTCGCGAGTGAGTCTCTGGATTCAAGGACCATGGCTTCATGTCCGGGACCTTCGCAGAACGTAGCGTGGAACTTCCGCTTGTTATCGCTAGCGTTCACCGCCCTATGTGACGCGTCACAACAGACCGAGACCTCCGGAAGAAAGCGAAGGCAGCAGTCCTGCATACGGTCCCGAATGAGCTTGTGGAATCCGCGGGAAACCAGCGACAGAGCGTCCAAGCTGGACCGTTCGAGCGCGGAAAATATTGCCAGCAGTGTACTAGTGTCTTCCCGCAGTGCGAAGTCCGTACCCCGTGTAGGAGCAGATGTCCTGAAAGGGTGATGAACGTAAGGCGTCATTTGGCACCAATGCGGGAGTGTCAATGCAAAGAGGACTCTCTAACTACTAGGCGTTCCCTGCAAAGGCGGCTTTAGGGGGAAGGCGGGGGATGGCCAGCCCCCACCGCCCGCCTCACTGGCCGAAGGCCGCAGCCTCCCCGCATGGTCTGAAGCCGCTAATGGTTCCCTAATAATTAGTGATGGAATGCATAGATGTTGCGTCAGGGTCGTATTTAGCGGGGGGGGGGGGGGGCAGGGATGGGCGTAATTTTTTCGGATTCTAGGACGATTCGTGGACAACGATTCGTGGAAAAATTCACGACGATTCGTGGACGACGATTCGTGGAAACATTTTTGTTCCTAAGAAACAACTTTTCGGCGTTCCCAAGCCTAAGCCTGACCTAATCTGCTAAGCCTAAGCCTCAGCCTAAGCCTAAGCCTGACCTAATCTGCTAAGCCTCAGCCTAAGCCTAAGCTTGCCGGCGCTTCGCGCCGCGTATGGGTCGACGACTTGGTGTATCCGCGAAGATCACGCTCTCGCTGGAATTAGCTGGAGAAGGAAAGTCAGATATGGATGAATAGATGGTTGCCCGAGAAGTATTTGACGTATACTGAGATAGGTAAGCACTTTGCGTGCGGTCGAGCTTCGGCCTCAGTCCTGCGCACGGCCGGGGACTTGTTGTATCCGTGGAGAAGAAGAAAACGTACGGCGTCTTCTTCATGTTCCTCAACGAGAAACGATGAAAAAAAGAAAAAAACGAGCAGTAGCAAAATTTGGGCGATGATATCTTGAATCTCGCACTTTGTCGATCTTATCGCTGCCATAAGTTCACGGACAACTGAGAATAAACGCACTTAGGATAAACTGTTCAAAATTACCAGGGAGACTAGCGAAAGTCAAATCGAAAATTTGTCAAATCCATTCTGCAAAGACCTCTTGCGACGTACGACACCGGCGCAGCCGGGAGCCACTCGCTTTGGCGGACAGCGCTGACGCCGCTGTTGGCCGGCTGGCGGCAGGCGGCCCGAGGCATGCTTCTTTGGCCACGGCCCCCATGTCGCATGGCGCCGGATGAGGGCGTACATATCGATTCTGCCTCCGAATTGCAACAACAAATAGTTTCGCTCCAGCGCACTTCACTGCGCCATGCGACGCGTTCATTCTCTTCCGGTGCGAATGTCACTCTATTCCAAGGGCACAATGCGTTATCAAGCGCCTGAAGATCTCAGAGAGTGTATCAAACGTTCACCAGCAGAAAGGGTACGTGTTTCTGCTTAAAGTTCAGCAACCGCATCGTCTTTCGCACCGTTTTGACCACACCCTGCACCCGCACGGTACTGCGTACCGTACTGAACCCACTCGTACCGTACTCCATACCGCACAGTACGGTACGGCAAAATGTGACGCAATGCGGCACGGTGCGGTACGAGTATTGGCCGTACTCGAGCTAAACATAACGAGAATTGGATCTGTTCCGTTCTCCGAGCTGGCCGTTCCCACGCGTATCGTGAGCCGTACTGTCCAGACCCACCCGTACCGTACAGCATACCGATAGTACGGCACTACGGCACGGTACGGCCGTACCAACTGTACCATCGACCACCTTCACATCTGCTTCGAAATTTGGCTCGAAATCCCGTTTGCCTTTTTAGATAAAGCGTTTTGTCCACGTTCTAAAGGAAAGATGTTCCAGCGGGTGTCGGCTTGTGCGTCAAAAGGCTCTTGCGTTTCGTCCAACGCCGGTTCCATACTACTCGCTATGGAGAATGTTGTCACGGTTCTCGCCTATTGTCTTATTGCTCCTGTTTATCGCCTCATTCGTGTATGTGCATCCGGAACGCGTGGAGAAAGCGGGTAAGTTCTGTCATTTCTGGTTGCATTACGGACTGCGGTATCCTCCGTGGTCCAGCTGAATGCAGAGCAGAAAACAGATTGGCTTTTTACCCAGCGATTCTATGCCACTTTCGACGCTATTTTTGTGGAATCTACCATTAATTACTTGGTTCTAGAGAGCAAGGATACTTTGATATTTATAAAATCCATCTCTAAGCGTAGCGCAGAAAAAGGTAGGTATTCGTAGGCAATTACTCTCGTTATTGCAGACGGGATCGTCCACTGGACCTACGAGTGCTCCGCGAGAATAGCGAAAGCAGACGAACCCTTCCATCGATGGTCTCCGAACTGCTCCGTCGGTCCGGTCACAAGACCTTTCTCTGCGGAAGTTCTTGTTACGACCACGGATTGCGATGTCCATGTGCCACTCCCGGGAAACATCAGCGAAATCAGCGTCAACTGCCGGCGGGACGGAGAACCTAACGTGGTCTCTACTGAACCGAGCCTCTGGGACTTTCTCCCACAGTTCGTATTCGCGTGTTTGTCATTCTATCCGTTCTACGTCTTGTTCCATACCATACTCAACGAATATTTGTGTCGTCTCAAGCAGTCTGCCACGGACCACTTTCGCAAATATGCCTTCACTTGTCCGATGGAAACCATCGTTAGCTGTCAGCGTACGTATCCCGACGCGTATGCGGAGCTCAAATTGTTGTGTCTTCTTAGCAGCTCTCTGGCAAAGTCGGCATCGAAGGCAAGGTCTCAGAAGACACTCGCGAAGGACCCCAAGTCCGTCAACGTCAAGATGCCAGCGGCCAACAACGAAAGAGTGAGCAAAGCATTCGAATGGGCTGTAAAGAAGTACCACCTCATTCAGCTTGAACTGCGCATGTCATGTGCCATTGTGGCTTCAACTTTCTCAGCTTGTCTCACATGTATCTTCTGCATCGTGTATCTTGCACCTCACTGGCATGTTGATTCGATTTTCGCGGTAGCCGTCCTCCTTATGGTAGTCAATGCTTGCCTTCCGCCGACTTGTACGGCTTGTAAGCTGCGCACGCTTGACCGACAGCACAAATAAGGAGAGTAAAGAGAGCGGCCGGTTCTGTACGACAAAGCAAGAAAACCCTTCTATCTGCAATTCCTTATTGATACTTTTAAAGTCCGATGACCTAGACAAGTTTTTCTAGTTCATCGTAAGCGCTAGGCCACATTGCCCGCCTCTAAGCGCCACGTAGGCGTCTAACATATCCCCCTTTTGCCAAGGCAAGCACTCAACAGAACGGTGGTTTCTTTGTTGCAGTAAAACAGCGCCACTAACTTTTGATATGTGAGTTTCTTGCGGACGGTCCGGAGCCAAGGACAGGGAAGATTTCTAAAAATCGGCTTTGTCTTGCTCTTGAAATTTTTGGCTGGTCTCCCAAGAAGCGAAAAAACTACACGCCGAACGTCTGACGTGCGGCTGCGTGGGGGCAAGGTCAGCTTCTCTGCTTAGCGGCGGTGCCGCCGCCACAGCTGACAGCTGGCAACACGCCAAGCCGCTTTCTCCGGCCATGGCCCTCTGGGTTGCCTCTGGCGAGAGCTATTGATTCTGCTTGCAAAACAACAAGGCGACTTTCTCTCCGCTTCGCAGACTTCAAGCAAGCGTTGTTGGTGCATCGTGAGTTCACAGTCACTAGCTGGTCGCGGTATTCGCCACTGCTGTATAATACCTGAAGAACTGCTAAGTCTACCTGCCTACCTTAAACTCACTAGTAGATCCGCTTAAAGGAAACAAGGCGAAATGTCGACGAGACCTCCATACTTCTCGCGTTGGCTAATATTGTCAGCTGCTTCTCCACTGGTACTGCTAGTAGTGTTTGTCGTCGCGTTCACGCATGTTCATCCAACGCGTCTGAGATGTGCTAGTAAGTATAAAGCGTCTTCAGTAATTATATGCACGCTTTCCGTACTGTTTCGTTCAATACACCATGTCAAATGAGTCTTTCCTTGGGAGCAAATAGAGATCAGTGTCGAATTTTGCCATAAGTGTGCCAAGCGTGAACCAATGGCCCATTTTAACGGCTCGAAAACGACGACCGCTCTCTTTAATAGCTATAAACTAAAACGTTGGCGTGGCAGACCGAACGCTTTCGAATAGCATAAGTTCGCACCTACAAATGAGAGACCGCTTCTTCGCGATGAACTGAACTGAACTCGAGGTCGAGTCCAGTTCAGTTCACAGAAGTTCAGTGAACTTGCCAGTTCAGCAAAACACTGTTCTCGATTATATTTGTGATAGGAGTTAAATCAAACCCAGCACGCGGTAATCCGGGAATAATGTACGTTTTTGATAAAGTGATCCTGCATGCCATGCTGTGAGCCTGCATGCGTGCAGCTATGTGTACCAAGAGGTACCGCATCAGTTGCGTACTAAGCGGTACGCATGCAGTTGCATGCTGCTCCAAAATGGACTCCGGGATTTCCAAAAGTTGTGTCTTTCAAAGAACGATGTGTTGCGTCTAATTAGGACGATGCATAAGGCATGCCAAGCTGGTGGCCATCGACTCAATTTAGACGTGGTCATCGACTACACGTATGAATGCTCAGCTCGAACGTCTTCCTCACCCGAGCCGCAACGATGCTGGACGGAGCGGTGCCGCATCGGACCCACCCCGCCCAAACCCTCCATGGAAGCACTCCTAGAGCTAACAACTGAGTGCAACGTCTCCACTGCGATTCCCGTAGGCAAAAGCGTAGGCGGGTTCAGCGTGGACTGCGTAAAGCAGGGCGAGCCCGTCATAATGACGACAGAAGATCGCTTGGAAACCTCACTCGTGGGATTTGCTTTTTGCTTCTTCTCCTCTTATTTTGTCCATCTTGCCATGGTGTTCGTAACTGCGAGACAGGTTTGGACCCGTTGGCAGTCCGTCACTGAGTACGCTCGTAAAAATGTCGCCTCTTGCCCGTTGAAGAACCTCCTGGAGTGCCAATACGAGTATCCGGAAGCATTTTCTCGGCTGAATCTCATGAATCTGAATATGTCCAACGTTTCGCATTCCCACTCGGAATCCGGGAAGAATCTCCTCATCGACCAGATGTCACCATGCGACGAGGCGTCGGAGCAGTTTGAGGCCGCGCTAAGTGAGCACCATCAGATTCAACTCGAGCTACGCAAGTCTTGTCTCTTCATTGTGCCAGTCGCCTTTCTCGTATCTCTCATGTGCATGCTTTACCTGGTCTTCCTCCAGATTCACTGGAGGCCAGAAGTTGTCGTCATCACATCAAGCATGGTGACGTTTGTGGGCATGTGTGTTCCGACGTTTTGCATTACTCCGAAATGAACTTAATCAAAGATGTCGTTAATCAAGGCAATCCGGCAACAATTTTCTGGCTGTCATAACGTTCCATTTCTGCCTTGTCGGTCGATTCCACTAGAATATGCATCGATTACGCTGACCGAATGCCTAGACCTACAGACAGATTAGTTCAAATGTTATAACGTTCTTGGTACACTTTTCGTACCGTCCCTATCCCACCAGTCAGTACCGCACATGTGACAGTCGCAAAACCGATCCGGCCTCTGAGGTCGTATTATTCCCATCTGCCTAAACCTTGCCAACTTCCACCACAATTAATGACATGCATCTATACTTCGAACTCTTGAAGCATTCTTCGAAGCACTCGAACACGTTCGATCCATTAGGCTTGTTTGAACTGCAGATTCCCCTACATGCAGGTACGCCTTGCATACGAGGAACATGGTATAGACGAGCTCGAAAGTGAAGTCCGAATACGTCCCAGATTCAGCGGAGGTGTATGACGATTGACGTACTGCAAAGAGCAGGTGAGACGAATGGGGTGGGCGTTCGATGCCGTTGGTTTTGCGTAAGCTCTAGGTCATCACAATGTGGAGTTCGAAGCGTTAGTCGGTGGGAACAAATGACAGGCTCGTGCATGGATATGACCGATTTTATTGCTCACACAATCGATGCACTTGCTTTAGGCCATAACATTGTGAACTTTCAAGCTTCGGTTCGGTGCGAACAAAGCACAGGTTGGTGCACGGGTAAGCCCGAGAATTTATTGCTCATATGCTTTGCGGACTTCTTCGAAACCGTAAATACAGCGGTCCAAAAGGTTCTTCTTCGCAAGCGGGTCCTGCACGCCGGGGTACATGTTGCAGAGGAGGAACATCGTAAATATCAGCTCGTAGCTGTAGTGGAAACGGTAGAGCTCGTTGACCAGTTCCAGGGTGTAGGGGTTTGGAACACCAAGTTCCTGGTACGCTTTGTCGAGTGCCTCTGAGTATGAAGTGAGCCACTTCCGCGTGTGTTTTTGGCGCTCATCGGCGTTCACGCTGGACGTGAAGAGCCGAGCGAGGTCGTCTACGCCGGTTCCTTAACGAACGCTTTAGCTCCAAACTGCGACTTGGGCCTAGGTGTCTGTTGCCAGTGCACTCTCACTGACATGATAGTCATGAAGGCGGATAGAGGCTCTATCCGCTCGTGTGCTCTATCATAGAGCACAACGAGTGGGCGCCTCTTCGAAGCGAGTCTCTGCCTCATACAGTCACTCTCTGGCATAATACGAGGCAAGGACGAAGCTAGGGGCGCCCGGTTCCCCGGTAAGGTAAAAATAGGTAAGGTTCCCCCCTCTGGTTCGGCGCCTCCCCCTCCCGAGGGGTCCTAGCTACGTCGCTGACGCGAGGACTAAGTTTGATCTAGAATTCCGTTAGAATGGTGGCCCTTTTCGATCTTTTTTTGTTATCCCAGCGGTGTACCAAGGTTTTTTTTAGCCAATAGTTGTCCGGTAGGATGCGCGAAATACCGATCCACAGCCCGTTCGCGTGCCCTATTCAGATCAAACGGCCCCATTAGGAAAGGGAACCAATCCCTGCGTAGATCGCCAGAACTTAAGCAGACGACGCGTACCTGGGTAGGTCGCTTGCCAGTCGACGATGCAGTGTACCTCGTCACCGACTACTTCTTCCGGCGTCTTCTTGAACAACAAGTTGTTGGCCCAGAAGTCTCCGTGGCTCAGAACCGGCGGGATTCCTACAACGACGACAGTGGACTGGACGCAGGCAAATGCAGAAGTTTACCGAAGGTCTTGTAGGCTTCAAGGTTGAGGTCACCTTTCTGCTCGATGAACGTTCTCAGAGCAGGCTCGTGCTTCGCGAAGTATTCTGGCGACATCGCAATCAAGCGGTCACTAATGTGGAGTCGATGATCCTAAACGGTGTATGATTGGACATCTGGGGTATATTAATGAAATGCTTTAGTCAAATCATGGGCATCTCATAAAGGCTCTCTGATTCAGATTCCGATGCTTTTCCATTACAGACTTCGGTCCAAAAAATGACACCTTCGGAATTCTGAACCCAGAAAAGCAATGGCATCTTCAGGGTAAAATAACGTCGAAATCATTCAAGGACAATTCTGACTCGAAGTGTGTTTGGCTACCTCGAACTGTCTCGAGTATCCCGGCTTGAACGACTCGACGTAGTGCGCCGGCAGCGTCACGGTGAACGCGTGGTACTTGGCTATTACCCTTACCGCAGACGTTACCTGCAAAATCATGCTTAAACTAGCCACAGCTGCGCAAAGCGTACCTGTCCATCTGTCAGTCCATTGCCCATGTCGTGCATTCCCGCCGAATCTCCGACGTCCTCAAGGACCAGCAGCCCTTTGGAGAGCATCTTCGGTGAGCCGCATTTGCGATAGGCGTACGCATCCGCAACAGGCACGCCTTGCAATTTCGGCGCGACTTCCTCGTAAAACCGCGCCTCCGTGTCGTGCATGCACTGCAGGAACTCGCGGAAAAGTTCCAGCTAAACCGCGGAGTTTTGAAAGAGGTACGGGCACGCACCGACGCATTAGAAGCTTCATAGCCGACAGCAAGCGCCGATCATCCTCTTAAACCTATGTAAATTCAGTCCTTCCGATCAGATCTTAGTCTCCCTCGAGGTTTGATAGGGCCAACAGAAAATGAACGAGAGACTACTCCTGTAGCGTTCTACGGACTGCGCCTACTGCGTTGAGCTCGGCATTTGGGTTCCCGCGTTATGTGTCACGTTTTTTTGGGTCTCGGCATAAAATTCCAATCGGTATTTTCGACTGATACTTTGAGTTGCGGCAAAATTAGTGTGACTCAGCATAAGTTTAGCCCCATACAGCCCCGTATGCAACATGTACCCGTATGTATAAGACCCTTACAACTTAACCCGACCTAACGCATAGCTGTGTTCATGTTGGAAAAAATGTATGCCGGGGGAGCGGTATGCCTGGCAACCCAAATGCCGTTCGGTATTCCAAGCACAGGATCCCGAAATACTAAGTAATCCTACAGACTTACTCCTTCCTTGTCGTATTTGACCTCAGCCTCGCATTTCGATGAAGTTGGAGTCTAAAGTCGTGCCGAAACTGTTTTGCGCCAAAGGGACAACGTCTTCGAAAGCGTACCTTAACGATGAACTTCAGCTCCGTTCCATCGTTGAGCGTTAGCCAAACACGGAAAATTAACGAGAGAAACCCAGCTTTTGCGAGCTCTTCCACGCGAATCTCCTTGATGTGATTGGCGTCCACTGGCGGCTTGACACAGTCGTCCCGGATCCTGTCCAGGATGCACCGAATCGTCAAGACGGAGGAGCCGAGGCGGTTGTCCAAGAGGACGGACATCCCACTTTCGGTGTAAATATGGCTAAAATCTGCGTCCATTTAGGTCTAAGTATGGCGCTTAAATTCCGAAAAATCCAAAACTTGAACATCATAAGCGGGTTGACCAAGCACTAATCAAGAGCTTGCAAATTTGATAGGATAAGCCGTAAGTAACCCCTTTGAGGCAGGCTTAAACCGTCTATAAACATGGTGTTGAAACGATCTGTCCTGGACTGGAACGATCCTACCGGATACACTTCAGATTAGGTCGATTCAGACAAAGAAATAGATGGTTGAACTGGCTTGTTCCTCATGTACTGATCAGAACTGAATTGAACTAAGAGGTGAATTAAACTCCTTCAGACCGAGTACCGTTCAGTCAAGTGAGTGAAAAGTCGGGCCTGTTTGAATTCACCCGCTCTCTGAACAGGGTAATATTCTCTTCAAAGTGAACGACTAACGCGGAAGTACATCTGACGAAGGGCATTCAATTTGCGGTCCCATGACCATTTATCAACTCGTCGTCGGGCCCACTGATAACAACATCGAATGCGGTCGAGCAGAGCGCAAAGCATCCACGGTGCATGTACGCTTCAAGTGAAAATTGATGCTCATTAGTGGGCGCTGGCATGCCGAAATGAGCCTCATGCATGAGATGGAAAATAGGATCCGGAAGATCGAGAACAGAGCAGAGGAAATCTCTACAGTTTCTTGCACTCGTGTGTATTCGAACAGGACTTGGAAATTTTGAAAATTTATGCCCCAAGTGGGCACAATTCATCGTATTCGTTTTAATCAACTGAAGAGTGGTAACTATTTCATAATGTTCTACATGCTTAGAAACGGATGGTGGTAGTATTCCTTCCGTGTACTATGTCTGGGAGGAACCCTCTGTCTGAGTACCTAAGTACTAGCCTCTCACGTGCACTAACGCAGACGCAGGCTTTTGACCGTCCGTCACTGATTGCTTTGATTGGCTGGTCGGGAGCCCAAAAAAACTCTTTTTGACAGATCATCAGAAAGGTACAAGCAGCAACCTCTTGGGGATTATCGTCTGGTCCGGCCGTTGAGCGCAGGCAAACTGCGCGCTCCTTCATTGGGAGAAACGTAGTACGCATGATTACGCTCTCAGTCGTCTGTACCCAGCCGGTATGCGGAGCTACGAGCATGAGTATGCATCAGGAAATAGTACACACACGTTAAGCATGCCGTACCATCGGGAAACGCGTAGTAAGATGAAAGCATGTATGCCGTCGTCAAATCCACCGCTAGGGTAGGGACAAACTGCATGGTTACCTATGCGGAAGCGCTTAGTACGCATGACCCACACATGCCTGCACAACGCATGGCATGGTAATTTCCAGCGCCTGGTACAGAGAGCATGCGATACCGCTTTGCACTCCGCATGCGCCGGCATGCGGTACCGATTGGTACGCGTGTATGTACGAAGCACCGCATGATGCATGCACTTTTTAGACAATACCGTAAATCCTCTAATTATGGGCCCGGGCCTATAATTATTCACCTGGGGTCCAAAGGGGCCTATAATTAGAGAGGGGCCGGTAATTAGAGGGGGGGGGCCATAATTAGAGGATTTACGGTAATTCCATGGTTACCATTTGATAAATTAACTTCGACAGAACTTAAATAAAACCTAAGTGATGACCAGGGGATCATTTAACTTTAAGAAATGCATGAAGCATGCACCATGCCCCTGACTTAAGCGTTGTATCGGGCCTAAGCATGCTTTTTTCGTAACTGCAGGCTTAGGCCGCGTAGGCATAAGACTTGTAGGGGACCATTAATTCAGGAAAATTTAGGTTAGGCCTATGCTCAAAGCTGCGACGCTTAAGCCTCTGCTTATGTTTGCGCGACTTAGGTCTAGTCACAAGCTTAGGCTGCGGCCCTTAGTGAATCAGGCTGCAGTTTAGTTTAGGCCCAGACTCATCCGTGGCTTAGGCTACCTGTGCCAAAATCTAGGCTGAGAATTCTCATAAAATATTTATAGTGCGCACAAACCGTAAAGCATGATTTTCGGAGAGCGCACCAATTAAGCGTTCTTTCGCTCCGCTCACTTTCTTGTGTTTACGTACCAGCCATGAACATCAAAAACTGATGATGTACCGGGAACTTTTCTTCTCGCAGTGAGATTCACGTTTCACAAAGTTGTAGGCGTTACCTTTCCTCCGGCTAATTAGGCTTGAAATTTTTGAAGGGAGAACTTAGCCTACAAAAAAACTTTGTCTGTGCTGTGCGCAGTTGCCTGTGTTTATGGACTTCACATTTTCCGCAGGTTTCCGCGGTGTTCACTCACCGCGACGAATTAATGGCCTTGCCTGATATCGATCCGTTTTCGCGTCGAGTCCGCCATGGAGCACTTGGCCACATTCCTCCTCCAATGGCCGGCGCTCTCTAGAGGACGCACGTACAATGGCGTCTTGGGGCTTGCGAGCTTTTTGATGAAAAGCGAATAAGGATGGCTGAATAATAAAAATACAAAATTTTTGCTGAATGCCTGTGGCATTTCACGACTCTGTCTACTGTGTTTTATACCAAGAATAACAAAAACCGCCTCGCTTCTGTGCTTTGACAGTTATGTGTGGTGTATTTTCAGACTTGGAAGAAAGCGAATGTGTTGGCCACGCTAGACAAAGTACATCTGATAAAATACACCACCCTTGTCTATGAAATGCGTTTGTCTTCATTGTCATGAGGCGCGCATTCTCGTATTTTCAACCATATGTTTTGCTTGCACGTTCCGGACTTCCTAATTTTCTCTTTCCAGCTTCCATGGACGACGACACATTCCACGTCGTCAAGGAAGTCCTTGACGACATCCTCAAAGGTGTAGAGAAAGCCGTGCTTGAGGAGCACGGTGGAGACGCTACCCTGCGCACGGAGGCGAACGTCGAAAAGACAACAGCTACCACTGAAGAGGTACGCCAAGTGGTTCGTTTTTGCGCATATTTGCTCTGCATTATTTCCTCCATTTATCATGGAATAACGGCATTTTGTTTAGAGCAAGGGGGAAGAACCATCCGGTGCTAGCGATAACGGAGCACAACCGAGCAGCCCTTCAACATCCAGCGTCCTCGTGAGCAATGCCGATGCGGAGCAAGCGACCAACGCAGAGGAGGACGTCCCGCAGAAATCGGCAGCGCAGGAGGAGCCCAAGAATGCTGAAGTCACCGATGAGCCAGCAACAAGGCAGCAGGTTCCAGATCCGAGTCAAGCACCGAGCCAAATCGGGGTCCCGAAAATTACAGTAAGTTTTGCTGCTCCAGATGGCTTTTTCCGAAATTTTACCGTAATTTGCCCTGGATTCTTGAAGCAATAACGGTAACTTCCCGCAAATTCCTGCCATAATCGTCGTGATTTCATCCTCATACCGAAGTACTGTAATTTAGCCGGCTCCATCCGCATCCCACGAGGAGAAGGATCGGGAAATGATGCGATCTTTCGGATTCGGACCGTGCTACGTCAAAGTGCCTCCGTTTCCGACCGCTGAACAACTGACGAACCGCGACGAACACGGAGACGAGAGACGCGAAAAGAAGAAGAAGCGAAAACGGGACCGAGAGCGGGACCGATCCGAGAGCCCCATCGCAGGTAAGACTGATGCTTCGTTATAGCAAAACGTCATACCTATCTTGAGTTGTGAAGGCTTACTTCCCCTTACCGAATGGACAACACATTTTTTCAGGAAAATACTCCCGGGAAGACTTCAACGAACGGCGGAAGCGAGAGCGGGAACGCGAGCGCTACCGTGACTCCGCCTCTCCGGATCTTCCGAAGAAGAAGTCGCACCTCGGCACTGCGTCCATGTGCTGTATTTGCAGCAAAGTCCTCAGCACGGACAACTCTGCGGAGACGGTAAGTTCTGAAAGAACATGCTCGGAAAATTATTCTGGTAATACGCACGTAATTTTTGTCTTTAGGTGATCTATTGCTCGGGATTGTGCATCCGGCAGCAAGTGGAAGACGTGCAAAAGGTGCGTTTAGTTAACCTTTCGACTTCATTTAAAGTATTCTATACTTACTGTAAATTACTGTAAACGTTATTTATTAGTGGGTACCTTGATTGTAGTTTTCAAGTGTTTGTTGTATTTTGCGTGCCACGTC
>JNEY01001445.1:10508-23428 GCA_020875895.1 Aphelenchus avenae
CCCCCCCCCATTAATTGACTAGTTCATTCTAAAATCAGCCCGCCAGAGCAAATTTTAGGCTTACAAGGCAATTATTCGTTCATACGGCCGAAATCGTTAGAACATCCGTGAATTTTGAAAATAAAAAATTTGCTTTGGTCCCCCTTAGCCCCCGCGAGCCTTCGGTCCGCGAGGAGGAGGGGGATTCCGTCCCCGCCCCCAGTGGCGTGCCTACGACCCCACCAGATGGACGGCCGAGTGTAAGGCGGGACCCTTACCTATTTTTTGGCGCCGGCCACCGCAAAGCGGCGGTTTAATGTGGACACCTTTTTTTGCGGTGGCGCATTGCGGCCGTTGCGGCCATTAGGCCGCAATTCATTGTGGACAAAGTATGTGAAAATGTGAAGATCAACAGGTTTTTTATTCGACAGTACTTGGTGGAAAATGTTTTGTGCTCAGTTCCTGACCCAGAGGCATTATTCATTCTCGCGTATGACGAATTATGCAAGGGTGAGACGGGCAAGTGCCAGCCCGTGCCAGCGGCCGGTCTCTCAACAGTTCCTCAAAAATTTTCGGTAAATAACGAAAGATTTATCATTTTTCTGCCAAGAAGATATTTAGTCATGTAGTTTAAGGCAGGGCGTTTGCTGTTCCGCGTGCGGGTTTCGCCGCTTGACATGCACATCTGCGAACTTCAATAACTTGTCTAGGCTTACACCCTTTTGCGAAGTTATGATCATGGTTGAAGCGTTAAGATATCATATAAAATTGTTGTCTCATGGTAAGGCAGGCCATTTTTGTGGCCTGGTCCTACCTCTACCTTAGGGTTCTGCCTTAAAGAGGCTAACATTTTGCGCTTTGATCAGCAATATGTCCTTTAAGCGATCCGCTAACTCGGAAGCTTAAAACGACTGCTAAAATTACTGGCTCAAAGAGTTTCGTTCTGAACCTGCGCAGTTGACGTTCTTGTTCTGAGATGGCTTCATCGTCGCCGTCACCGCATGAGTTCGAACGCGTGGGTATGCTCATACACCGGTGATGCGCAAAGTGCCTCTTAGGTGACCCGTATTTACGTCGTCTAACTTCGGAGTATTCGATTAAGATGACGTTATCAAGTTTTTAGCGGTTGTGCCTGCCTCTTCCGCCGACTGTCGGTCGCAAATTCGGCTAGCCAAGGTCTGATTCGGCTGAAAAGGTCGTATTCCAAATACGGGTAGCGAAATATGCAGCCAATGGCGACCTTATTTTTTTCATTACTAGGCTTTTATGAAGGGCTGCACTAAATAGGTATCATTATGAACCAATCATGCCGCGCCTAGGCGTATGCACTTTCATCGATCGTTGTTTTGCACAGTCGGATTTTTCAAATATTTTCCTTTGATTGTTTAAAGGGCTAAGTAAGCAATTCCGCGTGCTAGTCCGCACCAGCGGCGTTGGCAACTTAGAATGCGATGACCACCGAAGACACATTCACGAACGAACAGGTTTCAGACGTCGTGCAATTGGCCTAAAAATTGTATTGCGGATCATGATTGAGCAACTAGAGCCGTATCACACTCCGTACTGGCCGGCTCTTCGCTTCGACCTCGGTTCCTGACCCGATGGGACCCCTTACGTGTCACATACCGTTTGTACGGTGCCGACCTTTATGCTCTGTTTCGCAATCGTGTTGTTCTGCGCTTGTAGCCATAGTGCATAGCGTACTAGCACGCATGACCCCGTACGTCATGGTGGGGCTCTTACTTTGGAAAGGGACCTGATGAACACTCCAGGGTAAGTCAGTTCTCCTCCAGCGATGCGCATCCGACCCGGATCGCCGAAAGACCTTGCTCCATTTATTGCGAGGAACGTATCGCCGTCCAATGCATTGATCGAGACCGCGTATGCGCTGCTTTGCCTGGTTTGCGTCTGTCACTTTAGTGTCGGTCCACTTCCTGCTTAACAGTTGGGACAAGTTAGTCAAGCACTGTTCGAAAAATGTGCCGCTTTTTTCTTGACTCTCTGAGCGTCATGCTCTACTGTATACCTTTCTCTGCGCATCTATGCAAGTCTGACGAATCTGCCAGATTTTGGTACACAGGCACTCGAAGCATCTTTTCCACTAGCTGAGAGTCGATTGCTCAAGTCGCGCACCTACTGTGCATGCTACGCTGCTTGTTCTGCCATTTTGTTCAGTATGATTGCTCGCAAAAGACTAAGCTACTCCATACAAGGCTGACATCTTTAGTCTGGACTACGTGAACCAAAAAGATAAGCAACAAAGAGGAGGTTTTATAGTCATAGAAATTATTTTGCGTTCGAGCACTACTAGTTGCTTGCCACCAGTTAGTTACCACGAACGTTGCGAATAGCCTAGTTATGCTGAGCGAGATGCTTGGCGTCGTCCTCCCTTTTAAACCTGAGATTCTCTGTGCGGCCACTTCTCACGAAATGGAACGGACTTCTCAGAGATTCCAGCAAGACTACGCACAGCTTCAAGCAGGACTCCTCAGAGATTCCAGCAGGGCTGCGCAGAGCTTCCAGAAGCACTCTGAAGAACTTCGTGGGTTCATGATCGCCGCGCTGCAGGGCGTTCGCTCAATCTCAAAGTTCGAAGAAAGACGACTCAGTTCTCAGCTCGGAACTTGAAGCACGACGTCTCAGACCTTTACTCAAAGCTTGAAGCTAGACGACTTAGTTCAGAAATCGGAGCTTGATGCAATACGACTCAGTCAACTCAGAGACTGAAGCAAAATGATTCAGACTTTAACTCAACGCTTGAAGCACGATGTTTCAGACTTGAACAAGCGCTTGAAGAAATAAGCAATAAGTAGACACAGATGATTGTTCTCCTGATCGTGTATTTTACACATAAACAGGCCGCCGTAGGCGGCCCCTCTTCTAGCTGACATTAACTGCTGGACTGAATCGGAGACGTGTAGTAAGTTTTTGTGTTACGTACCTACGACTGTCTTTTGTGCCAATCCGGCATTAATTTGCACGCGGAAGGAATAAGCCAGAAAGGCTGGACCAGGTTTTTTTTTGCAAGAAAATAATTGACCGAATTTTTATCATTAAACGTCCTTTCGCTTCTGGCCAACGCATAGATGGCCTGTGACTGGGAAAAACTTGCATTGTACGTTCTGCATATTTATGTTTGAATTCCAGTGAAGGGTGCAATGGAAGGCGGCGGTGATGTCCCGTATCCGTCCCCTGCACACATCATGTAGTGGCCGTTGTAGCAACAATTCTGGTTCTAAAGCCGTGAAAGCAAAAAAGCTTTGCTTACATGTCCTAGTCATTGAATTCATTACCACCCTGCCGATCTCGCTCATCAGCTGTTTCCGTGACAACTTCACCTCGGAAGGGAATTTCTAATGTGCGAGCAATGCGCGATCGTGGTTAATAAGTCGCGCTGTAAGCTCTAGTAAATTTGTAGCTTGGCCTGTTGGTTTATTCTGGAAAATGACTTGAGTCGGCAGCTGAACTAACATTTTATCTTACTTCTCCGAACAAGCGACAACGAGTGCGTAGGTAGGCGTGAAGTTGACTTGCTCTTCTTGGACAAACCCCGAGCTCAGCTCCATGTGTTAGTTAACATTTTATTCCCATTTTAGCATGAACAAAACACCTTCGCTATCATAGTTCCGAAGTTATTCGCTTAGTCCATCTTTGATGGGCATTTATTTTGCTACTTGATGCTACGCAAACAGCGTAGCTAAACCGTTTCGATGACCGAACTCCGGTAGTGATCGTCGCAACCTAGCGGTAAGTACCCGAGTTAACGCGTCGGTTCATATTGCTCTTGAAAATGTATGTCTATCTATGATGAATAAAGCCAGGAACGCGAAATGTAAACTCCGTCGCTAGTAATTCCTGCAGCACAAAGACATATTAAGGTTTTAACTTCTTTGATAAAGCCTTGTGGGCATTAGACATGTGCAGTTAACGTACAGTCAAAACGTTTGTTCCGCTACGAGGACTCAAACTCGAATAATGCTGTAGACCTAAGGGCCGTCAATTGCTAGTACATGTTGGTCTTAGACGCAGAGCTTCGCTTAAGGCTTCTCCTCAGGAGTCACTTAATCGGAGAACGGCAACATGATAAAAATATTCTAGCAAAGACTCATCGAAAGCCTTGATGTGTGTATTCTGGGCTTCCGAAAAAGCGAGTCGGAGCCGTGCAACGTCTATTTCAACGGTCAGATTACTTTGGAGTCCGTACAATACGGCAGAGGTAGCAAGAAAATGTCAATCGTTCTTACCATAATGCACGTTGCGATGAAAACCACTGGTACACGAAGTTTCAGGTTTTTCGAATCGACAACTAACCAAATCAAGTGGGTCGTGCCTGGGTACCTAAGCTTGGTATAACAGTATGAGCAGAAGTAAAGCCATTTAAGCGCCGCATATTTACCTCCAGTCTCGATAAAAAAACAAGGCACTTATCACAAGTATAAATTTGGCGCATTTTTGCCCATTCCGCGTTAACGAAGTTTTTATCGTATGACGTCGTCGCTAATGGTAATCGTCTTCGTAAACAAACACATAGAGCGAATGGCGAACTATTTTATCATTCGTTTTGCATGTTTGGGTTTTGTACCTGCGTTCCTGCTTTTGGCTCTGTTTATGCTAATGCAAAGCCACTTCCTGGCGACGACCCTTTGTGTCATTTCGCGTAAAAGATCGACCCAGGCTTCGGTGTCGGTGGGTAGCCTATTGTATACGAAAACTGGCCGAGTCAGTCCAGGCTTAAAGTAATAGTTTTGTTCTGCACATTATTGCGTTGCCAATAGAGGACGACACTGACAATCTGGGACATAGCTCTGACCAGCGTCGATTCAAACCGCAGTGTCCATTCCTTTGGTGTTTAGCTTACATGTTTTTAGATATGTGTCACTTCCGTCTTTCTTGCGTCCTTGCCATTTTCGTTCATACACTATACTGTACATATTATACATATACTGCCGTCGTTTCACAGACGGTATCTTGCCAGGCTGAACGCTTTACGTGTTCGGTAAGAAAAGATAGCGTGCTACAATACTACAATACATTGCCTTTAATCGCGACTTTTCTGAGGTTTTACTGATTGTTTCTAAAAACGGTCGCATCAGTTTTTCCAAGTCCTTCGACCAAACTGCATATGAGCAAACGATAATGCGAGTGACGTCTACAGGTTTTTGCATTCCTTATTCGATTTGATACTACAGCTTCGGCCAGTATCACTGGGCCGTCTATCGTTGCTATCATGGGGCTAATCCGATTTCGTTCGGATTCTAGGCGTCACTCTTTTCGCCTAATGACTAGGGCTTCGTTTTTGGTCCGTCTTTTAGCCCTTTTCTAGCCTCATTCATTGGTCATCTTTTAGAAGGCTGATCCGATAAAGCCCTATAGCACGATAAGAAACACTAACTCTCTAGACCACTAGGCTCCATCCTAGTGGTCTAAGAGCTCTGAATCAGATAGGGTCAAATTTCTGTCTGATTTCCCAAACAAGAGGATTCCCGAAAGCACTGCGCCTTTCAGTGTGAAAGGTGTGAGCGGCGCAGTCTTTGGATCCTATTTTATGCTGTCTTTCAAATAGCAACTTTAATGCCCTCCGGGGCTTCGGTATGGGTAACGAGGCATTTTGGAAATTATCGCAATCACTTCAAGTCAAGCCCTATAAAGTAACATGCTGCTCTCTTTGCAATTGGTTTGGCAGCTCTTAAAGGTAGTCCTTAAAAGATTGCAATTAGACGGAACGAAAGTTCCCTACCAAGATAAGCTTGGCAGCCCTCAGAGCGATGCGGGGACATTCCTATGCTCAGCCTGAAATGGTTTGATAGCAATTCCGATCCTTAGTTTGCTAGAATCTTAAGAAGGGGACGAATGCCTCAGAGACCCAGATGTAGTCAAATGGTTAGACTAAGCTGGTTTACTACTTACGTGTTGCTAGTTGACAGCCGAAGCGTAGTGGACCAGGATAGATATGGCAGTTGGCTGGCGACCAGGGCAAGGGCGTTGGGAGCGTGGTGGGCCCGTAGACGGAGCGGATCTGACGACCTCGGGGGGATCAGGGCCTTAAGTACCTAGACATGGGACCGGTTGGGGATCTTGAAATCCGTCTGGAAAAACCTGAACGGATGTGGAAATCTGGGGCGTTCGGCGAATTAAGGCCGATTTCAGTCCTTATCTAGATGCTTATCGGGCCAACTAGTTTGCCTATTACGAAATTTGGTCTGATTTCACTTGTTAGTTCAGCGAATTGTCTGGCTGAAAACCTGGCTTGTTCGTTTCGCAAGCGTGAGTCACGGAAAGTGAATTTCCTCGATGACTTTCGCGGAGTGAAAGCGAAATTCATCGACACCGTCCTGACATGAATATGGGCACAGGCAGTGTTTGTACCGTTCGGCCAGCACCGGCGAGTGTTAACGATAGGTCGTGCTCTCGGTAGTCGAACTTAAATGCAACTTGAACACACATGCCTGTCCGCTGGCTAACGTATTAAGCATTTTTGTGTGCTTCTGGCCCTAATGCTCGGAAGAATTTTCGGTTTACGAGGCTCCCGGTCCTACTTTGTACATCTAGTTTTGCCACTTGCTGTCGCGAACCGACCAAGCCTCTTAGCATTCTTATTAGAACCAGGTGATCCTTGGTATGTTNTGGTGGATGCGGCATCTGTCTGTGGTTGATTCGTCCCAAACCTCGAGTTCGATCAGCTTCAGCAGAATCATAACTGGGATGAAAGCGTCCAGTGCTGCATAAAGTTTCATCTTCTCCAATAATGGTCTTCTACTCCATAAAGCCAGGCGACGGCTCTTGTCGACCGGCATCTTATAGAGGCATTCGAACATTTTTGCCAATCCTTCATCGCAGAATGTGTGTAGGTCGTAGTAATTGTTTACCGCTCCTGTCCATAGGGGGTACATATTTTTCAACTGCGATAGTTCACTTTTGCCATCATAACAGATCTTGTCGATGTCCTGGTTACCGAAGAGATATTCCAGTAATTTGGCCACATGGTCGTCGTCGAATGTGTGGTGAAGGCGATCAAGGTCCAATATGAACGCGCGTCGACGCGACGATAACTGCATAATGGAATGTCGGCCATGCGATAGCAAAACATCTGCTTCGAAATCGATGCCCACTGGTGACCACTTTTCCGCGCAGTAATATAACTCCTTGTAAACGTTATCGAGTTGTTCTGGAGTTTCCACAACTTCTACTCCGTCAAAGTCTGCCGGAAAGGTGTAGAACCGATAGTTAGGACTATGGATTCCGATACGCTTGCTCGCTCGATAGATAATTTCGAGTCTTTCTTCGAAGCTCATAGGACTCATAACATACCATGACTGCCAAGAGGAGCATAGCATAGGATCGACGTCTGATAGAAAGTCGAACAGTCCCTTCAGGACAGGGGTACCTGCCTGGTAATGCACTACGTAGCATACTAAGTCGGCTAGCATCTCGAAGGAGGCATCAATTTTGCGGCCGTTATGAGTGATAAGCGTCTTATGAAGATTAGCTACCCATCGTTGATCGCAAAATATACCGCTATGGTCGTTAGCATAAAGACGAGCCGCTTCCATATGCTCTACGTTATAGCACTTGGCATAATCTCGCACTTTTTTCTTCTCACAAGAAACTCTGTGCCACTTGGTAACTCCGTACTGGCCCAATAGCACTTGGAATACGTACCATACCCATTGTGCTACGTTTTTTCCATTAACGGAATGAACGCTCGGGTACATAGTTGCTTACCTCGCTCTGAAATGCCTCGTTAGGAACGAATGCTCGGATCGTACCGACGGAAGACACGCTAGTATCGAGGCATAACGCACTGAATTTGCAGGGAAGTTCAGATAGAAACGCGCGCGATTGGACGAACTAAAGTCTCCTTTGTTTTATCCCCGACTATATCTCGAAATTTGGGCGAAATTTGTTCAAATTAGGGGGATTTCACGCTAATTGCATTTTATCATTCCCCTTACATTCAGCCTTTTCTTGTCTTAGTACGGTTCCTTTTAGGGATCCTAAAGAGCTGAATTTACCGCCACGTGGGCAATTACTTTCCCGAGACTTGCAACATTCTTTTCGGACACGGCTGAAATTGCTGGATAATTTTTTCAGAAGGGGGCCTCTTTTTAGGTACTTCACATTTCCTTTTCTGTGCTTTCTCATTACGAAGGTCTGTGCGGCGTCAACATGCAAGTACGTTCGTACTGGTACTGACTCAAGGTTTCATTACGCCTACCTAGGACTGATAGGGGGGAATTTTTCACCTTTGCTGCTACAGCTGCCTCAGTTTAACCCTAGGTGGAACAGAACCTGCTGCTGTACCTGTTTAGCATGGCTTTATTCTTAGGTGCATGGGGTTCCACCTGCACGTGTGTATGCTTCTTATTGACCCATGCATGCATGCATTTGTCTGAGTGCATGTTTCAACTCCAGACGTGCGGTTTTTTTGTCTAAAAAGGGCACATTTACGTATACGACTACGTTTTTGCTAGCATGTATTCACATGCTAAGCACGTCTGTAGGGGTGACACTTCTTGACGTATCTATGTTGTTTCGCCTTTTATGACCTAGGAGTGCATGCGGTACTTTCATCGAGACTTTCATGATTGTCCGAATGGATTCTGTACCTGCTTATACTGCACGTACGTTCCAGTACGTTTCGGAGTGCAGTGTTCATGCACCAGCATACTAAATACGCTGCTCTTTCGCGTATTTATCTCATGGAGTCATTCACTATTGTTGTCAACCCATCGGTGGTACGCTGTTTTTTGAGCAGGTCATTTTTTTCCAATTATCGTTACGTTCAGTACGTACGACTGAGGCCCGAATATATGACTTCTCATATTTCGTCCTTACGCGCTACTTCGTCGCAGACATGTAGGGTCATTACATATGAGCCTCTTTCCGACTCATACCTCTAAAACCGCGCTACTTTAGCTAACTGCTGTTTTCCCTAGTAAGCGTTTTGTGTGCCCTTTCATACCGTAGAGAGCGCATGTTTCTTGTAGGTGCCCTTTACTCTCCGAGCATGCGTATGCATGTCCGGTTGGTATACGCATGCCTTCCTGCATGCGTGCTCCTGCATACACGTGCATGCAGCCACATGCTAATACTTGTTTACTAGTGCTTCCTAGTCACCTGGAAGGAGGAACGATACTTTCTCCTCGATTAAACTTTCATCTTCCGCATGTGTCTAGACCTATTCGTAATCGTTTGCTTTTAGGAGGGGGAGGGCTACCATTGCTAAGTATTCTCTCCTATTCGCTTGTCATAGCCGAACGATGTTCGCGCTGTCTGAGGGAGCAAGCAATAGCTACCTGGCTCTCAGCGCGGCCAGGTAAGCACTCGCCGGGGGCACGCACGGATAAGGCCACAATCACAACATTCAGGAGTCGACGAGCTCTACACGTCGCGTAAATAATGAGCGCATGAAAGTGAATGATGAGCGGGTGAGTGGGTCAGACTCAATTTCAAAAGGACTTGTTCCTAGGTGAACACCGTACCTTAGGCCTGCTTATCCACTAGCTTAGGCCTATATTTTTCCGCTAAGTTCGGGCTGCTTACCTGCTAGTCCCACTAAGGGCGGGCTGCATATCGGCTAATTGGGACCTCATTTCCCTGTGTCGTCTCACTTGCTGTGGGGGGAACTATGTGGTCACTTCTCGTGTGGCTTTCATATTTTTAGGGGGTTTTTTCCTAGCTTCCCTGAGGCCCTGCTCACTGCTTACTATAAGCTTGGGGGAATTTTGACTAAACCCTAGAGGCAACTGTATCCATTCCTAGGGACGAATATCGGACCTTTTAAGGGGCTTCCTTGCCATTCCTTCTTTCAGAATTTGGTTCGAATTTTCGATTTTGGAGGGGGTAGGGCAATTTGCTCATCCCGCATGGGACCTTCCCGCCTCTCACGAGTGCTATTGTCATAATTACTTTTGAAAGGAGATGCTTTGGCCATTAACAACGATTTTCCCTCCTGAAAACTGAACAGAGGTGGGAGGGGGGGGGGGGGTTTAAAAGTTCAAACTGAGCTTAAACCTCAAATGCTTGCTGGTGGCTATTTCCCTTCTCTTTTAAGGGCTTAGGCCGGATTAAATCCTTTCTCTTATCTCCTTTTGGGCCAATTTTTTCCTGTTTTCCCGTGGGCCCGCTCAGAAAGAGGTCCGTTTCCCGCTGCGGTAGTCAATCGCGCACTGATGCGACGCCCTTTCGCCATCAGTCACTTAATTTCACATCAATCACCGAGCTCCGCTCGGTGATCATGACAGTCTCGATAAACTCGGGAAATTTGCAACAATCCACTCTTCCTTAGTGATTGATGCGACAAGTTTTTCGAGCGGGAAACTGCGATGCGTGTGGGGCAATTAGCTTATCGCCGAACGATCATGCATCGCATGTCGCAACTTTCGCTGTTGCGTTCGTCGTTCTCTGCTCCGTTAAGAAACGGCAAGCAGAGGTGTGACTTCAGGACTAATTTTTAAGTGCTTACGAACAATATACCCGGTGTCACAACAAATGATGTGATCAAGAGGACGACCTATGATGTCATTTTTGAGTATGCCTTCTGCATTTAAAATGAAAGAGTCTCCTCATCACGGCCCTAAGCTGAGCTTAGCTTCTGCAACAGTTTTACTTTCACAAGGGGTTCACAATGCGCTCTAGCGCTAGGACATGCGTGCTCACACCACCACCATGAATCTCACCCTACTCCTCGGCGTCAGACACGGGTTGTGGTGCAAGAGCAGGCGACATACGCGGAGAAGGAGTCATTGGTTGATATTGTAGTGGCGTAGATGCTCCGGAAGAATTGCGGCTATCATAGAAGTCTTCCATATCGCCATACTCAACCTCATATCTATAGCAGACGAACGGGTAGACCTTAGGTGCATGGATAAGAAGAGTGGCATCTTCCAAGCCGGATAACAAGGCACCGAACTGTTGCTGGTTAATACTGCCCTCATTTTTAAGGGCAATAAGACGGTCCACTAGTGACTCGAAGTTTCTCTGCGACTAAAGTTTAGACTTTTAGGAGATTTCCTCAATCATTCCCGCTGCCAACCATGTTACTTTTCTAAGTAAGATGTTAGTGTTAGGTGTATTCTTACTTTCCGATAGCGGCCATTCGTGGCTGTAAGATTCTCATGAATCTTCTTGCCTGTAGCCTCAAATAGATCACGCTCTTGAATGACCTCCATTTTTCCTGCGTCCAGAAGTGCTACTTGCTCGTTTGCCGTCTTGCTTTGAAGCTCGAGGACCGCAATACGCGATTTCAGTTGAGATACGGTTTCTTGAGACAGACTCAACTGGCCGTTAATATCCTTCACATGCTCTCGCAGCTGATGAGCCATGAGCTGCGACGCGTTAAAAGCTGCTTGAAGAACTTCGCTTGAATTACGTGCTTCAGCAATATCGATAAGAGCCATGTGCGGTATGAGTGCCATCTGAATTTTTACTAAGTGATTTCTTAGTTACTTGCCCTATGCTCATTCCCTAGACTCAGAGTCCGATCGCTGCCTTCTGACACAAGACAACAGCACCCTTTTGAGGTATTCAACCTTCTACCTTTTTGTTTAACGCTGCTCGCTAGTGATTACCTGCACTTGAGGACGGTCGCTCATATTTTCTTAAAGGATAAGAGACAGCTGCTTTCTGTCCACCGATAAGAGTGCGGTGATAACTAAGGGCGCAACGAGGATAACAAAACAGAATAAGCTGATTTCGACCGATCGCTTCAGCTTGACCACTAGGATCTGAGAAGATTTCAACGACGTTGCACTATTAATCCTCGGACGCACTTTTTTCTAGGGCATCGTGATTCCGGCTACGCTAAGATGCTCCGTTTGATAGCTACGTTCACAACCGTGTTTCCGTGCACGTCCAACGATAAATTCTACTCAACCTCGTTGGAAGATTAATGACTTTTTGCGGGCTTGACAGCTACCTCCGTCTAACACCTTTGAGACACCGCATCGCCGCACCTTATCTCATCCCTGGCGCTATTCCAGCGCATGAAGCGCGCCCGTGCAGCGCTTCCGTCGCATGCCGCGCTGCGAAAACGGAACTTTTTCTAGGGCGTTTAATCAAGACTCGCACGCAGCGAGAAATTTACGGCGCTGCGGCAGCGCGTCGCTCCGCAACGGTTCCCTCCGTGACGACACAAGTCTCGCCGTCGCATCGGCGATGATTATCGAGAAGCAAAGACTAACGACGCTTTCCAAGCGTGTGGGATTACTGACCGCCGTTTACTTCCGACTCTTTGAGTCGGGAGCTTAAATCACCTTCGACAAATGATGACTTAAGAGAGTGCAACTGCTTCAAATGCGTACCAGCATCAAGCACTAAGGGAAAGGAGTGGCTAGCGCAGACACTCGTTCTATTAGCCCTATTAACACAACTTGTGGGTGATTTCTTGGCATCTTACTTCAAAGTTAAGCATGCCAACCTTCACTAAGACACTTCTGTGCACAACTTAGTAAACCCTAAGCTTAAGAACTCAAACGTTGAGCTACCATTAAGCTTTGTATTGTCCGATCAAACACTTCAAGGACAATTTAGCGTAACGAGTGAGGATTAATGAGTGAATCGAGACGACGAGAGAAAAGCAATATTTCTTGGTCGTCGTTTTGGCGCCCATTACGCATACTTAGCCGATGTGGAGAATAGATAAGTTTACGCTGCTTGTAATGCTCATAAGCAACTTTCACGCTAGGCTCGTGGCGACTCCTCCGCAACAATTTCAACTTCCTCCGATGGCGGCGGTGGTGGCGGCGGGGGTGGAGGAGTGCCCAAAAATTCGTTAAAGAAACGCGAGCCGTTGATGATGTCTAGCGCGTCGGTATAAACGTCGGCCGATACTCGCAGTTCGTTGTACCGCCGGCGTAGGAACCGTTCCATAGCGCTTAGACGAATCTCCGAGTCCTTAGCAAAAACGCTCTCAATATTAAGGTTTTCGACCTTCATCTTTA
>JNEY01001446.1:0-14784 GCA_020875895.1 Aphelenchus avenae
GAGTTCAAGGTCGCTTACCACGCTAAACTTGAGCTCTAGTAGAGCCTGAATCCCGTTGTAAGCGAGGAACGTATTTGGCAAACGACTGAGCATCTCTTCACTTGCGAAGAACCAGAACCTTTCGATGCGATGCTTGCAGAGCAGGAAGTCCGCGAATTCTGCGTACTTTGAAGCAGTCTCGGCAGTGATTTCCTCGGCTTCTCTCTCTTCGATTCGAAGCGAACCTACGGTGCAATGTTTAAGGTTCTCCATAATATCGCGCAGTGAGTTCATGCATTGTAAAGTGAGCTGAGCTTTAAGGTAATGTGCACGCAGCTGTTGCGCAAGTAGCTGTTGACGACGGTCGACGTCTCCTCGCCAGGGAAGAGGTCGTTGGGAAAGTCAAAGCTTCCTCTTTCTCCACCGGACGTACCAGCGTCAGACATTACAAGTAAAATGCGTCCGGCTTCGGTCTGGAACGGACATGACTGAACCAGGTAGCAAACCCTGGTTTGCTAAGGTATACTTACCGATGAGAAGACAGCTTGTAATTCTCGGAGCGGAAGCCGCTTCGCACCCGCTGAGATCATACGGCAAAGTTTCCTGTTGATTAGCTGATGTTCATCTAGCGAATCGCGAGTGGAACACGCTAGTACGTCGTGCCAGAAGTCCATTGGCCCATAGTGCCGTTGGAAAGCGGGCTAGTTCTTAGAAAAATCGGAATACTCGCAGGAGAATTTAAGGGAACGTTGCGACGCAGTACGCCGCGAGTATTGTGCAATACGTCGTTTCGAAAGTGAGCGCTGAGCCAGCTGGGCAAATAATCGGCTGAAAATCCACAAAGCACAAACCACGGGCATGAGGCTTGCGTACGACGCTATGCAGTGTTAATCCCAGTGTCAATAAATGAGTGTTCTTAACGATGCAATGCGAAGAACGACTTGTAGACGTCGATAGTCGTCACAGACACGTACATTTCATTGTCCACTTTTTTGCCTGATGATGATGACACCTATTGTTTTCCCCTATGTAAAGCTGAAATGAATTATTTATTTATTAGTTTCGCAAGCCTTTAAACATATGCTTCAACTATGCAGCTTAAACAATGTTAATTTAATTTATGCATTAAAGGTTCCGTCCGACATGTCCCTATGTTCCTGCGACTGCTTGGAAACACCATGTGGATCAAGGTCCTCCGGTACGGGGCGTAGACGAAGGACGTGATGAACGGATTGACGATCTAAACGTTCCACATAGGCGGGTCAATAAAAAGGACACTTTTACCGCGTTTAGTGTCAGAAGGTAGATGAGGATCCACGCCGACCAGTTCACGACTGCTTTAGCATCGCAGTTCATGGAGGCCCAGTCGAAGACGTAGATGCGGAAGATGTTGAAGACGCGGTAGGGAAGCAGACTGAAGGCGGTCCAGGCCGTAGTCGCGAATATAAAGACCAGGGAGCGCAGCTAAACATTGGAGAATTGCTCCATAATACTAGGAATAAACGACCTTAGTTTTCATCGTTGGCATGGCCACTTGTCCGTTGTCAATTTCAGGGCATTTACGATGCCGATGGGTCAGTCGGTAGAGGTAGATGCTGAGGAAGGCCGACGACACTACCGGAAGAATGCAGAAGAAAACCGTAAAGATAGCGTAGAAGATATTTTCGCCTGGTGCCATCTGCAACGGACGATAAAACAATCTAACATTGAAAACTTGAGAGGCGATGGCATACTTTCTTCGGATCGTGGTCATTATGTGCCTGGCCTTACCGTTAAGATGCAGGCCTTGTCGTGGACGTAGACGGAGCCAGCGAGCCATACGTAACCGACGAATCTGCAAACTTTGATTTTGTAAGCATACCGTAGCGGCAACGCGACGCTTTCCCTGTTGACTTACCCCAACGATATTCCAATGGCCGCTAAACAAAGGTATGCCGCGTGCTCCTTGGACATCATGAGGTACTTCAGTGGCCATCGGAAGTAGATGAGCTTATCGATGTTCAACAGCGTCAACGCAAGTCCCGAAATGGCGATGCCGAGCCAGTAAGTGAACTGTACCGCAGAGCACAGGTTCACCGAGCGGAGAGCCGTGTACCGTCGCGCGATGAGTTCATGTGGAAGGGCAAAGGCTAAAAGGTAAGTTGTCGTCCGGTCAATGTAGTGAAGCACCAGCTAAGGCGTTTCTTTTGATTTCCTGCCTACATGTCAAGAGACTTCTAGCTATTCGTTACACCTTTCCCACTAAAAGTCCCTGAGCCTGCTTGCAACGCGCACCCCGGTTTAAGAACAGCTCCGGTAATGAGGAAGTGCATAGCTGTCACAGCTCGCACTGCAAGCGAGTTGGGAAGGCGGAAAACTGCAGAATTTAACAAAAAATGGATATTTTTTCCAATCACTGGTTAAATAAATCTTTGAAGGGAACACACGCGCCACAGCAAACAACACTGCACCAGTGGCAGTCCCTATGAATGCGGTATCGCTACGATGCATGAGGCAGCGCTATGATGGCATGCGGTACCGCTACGAACCGAGACCCCTGCCACTCTCGCCAATGATCTCACTAACATCACATGCATGAAAAGTCCCTCCTCACCAGACCACGGACTTCGCCATCTACTTGTTTTAATTTACCTGTAAGCAAGAGGTCTCCGAATGTCATGCAGATAACGAACAAGTGCAGAGTGTCGTCGGTTCGCTTAAACAACTTGAAGCCGCAACCTATGACGAGGAGGTTACACAGAGATGCAATGATAGTGGCAACCAGAAGGACGTGGTCAACCTGAAAATGACACAGACTAACGTGTGCAGAATTCACGTTTGATTCTGCACAAAGATAAACGCTGTTGGGCAGCCCGAGCCGACGGACAGCATGCCCTTGAGGCCCGCCAACGACTAAAACAAATAATGACAGGAAATCGGGCATTTTAAGTCACAAACTTCCCAACAAGGTGGGAATGACTTCGCACGCTTCTCGCTTTCCGAAGGCGGACACTTACCGCATTCTGGAAGGCCATGAACCCGTTCGACTCGAAGCATTTCTGAACGAGAATTGTGGCCGCAGTAGCGTCCTGGTGATCAATTGTGCCGTTCACAAGTGTCATTCTTTGGAGGATTAGGGTGCTGCGGACAAAATCTCACATATACCTAAATGCTGCAATCGGCATCAGTTCGTTTGTTCAGCACGGCTGCCTAAACACGCCCAAAAAGTAGCTTAGTGTGAATTTAAACATGCAACTAGTGTTCATACGAAACAACACGACGTCTTGCGAGACACTCGTCATTCGTTAGGAAGGGGTAAATTCATTGAGCTCGCTCCCTCGAGAAAACTACGATACGGGCACTGGATTGCGCCTGCTTCCTTAGCAGGGCTGACCTTGATCAGATACTTAGCAGGCTTCTTTAAAGACCTAAGAAAATCCACTCGCAAGCCGTAGTCCAAACAATATGTAGACACCTCTTGGAATTAAAGAAAAACATACCCCAAAATAATGCAAAAGACATGACCTGTGACAATCGTCCCACGGGGAAAAAATGGCAAATGACATCCCTATAGGAGATTCCCGTAATGTTCGTCTGGGGGTCTAAATCAGCTGTGCCTTTATACGCAAGTTGCCCAAGATCTGATGGCACTTACCTACCAGGCTTAAATTAAGGTCGTAGAGCGTGCGTACCACCGGAATTGACGAATATGTACAACAAACGTCTAAGCATTTCCTCACTGACGAAGAAGCAGAACGCATCCAAGTGCCGGGTCAGACGTTCTAGCGTAGCTAGTGGGACAGCAGTTCGAGACTTGAATCGTATCGTAGCGAATGGGTCATTGAAGCAGCTCTTTAATCCGATGTTGACCCTCTGTCACAATCGGTTGAGCAGGCACTCGCCGGAACTCTCCACACTTGACAAAAGACGGATAACATGTGATATTTATTCGTTCTCCCTTCGTCCGTGCGGCCCGCTCCCGTCCGTCAGTTGCTTCACGGCGGCGTGCCGCAAAGATAAACGCTGCCGGCAGCCCGAGCCGACGGACAGCATGCCCTTGAGGCCCGCCAGCGACGAAAACAAATAATGACTGAGAATCGGGCATTTTAAGTCACAAAGTTCCCAACAAGACGGTAATTACTTTGCGCGCTTCTCGCATTCCGACATGTTGCCTCGCTGCAACTCGTTCATAAGTGTCTCAAGCGACACCGTATCATGTAGGGTTCGGGGCGGGGCATCAAGGCAGGGCAAAACTCTGCAGGTCAGGGCATCAGGTCAGGGTTTTCCTTGACTTGATGCCCTGACCTGATCCAAAAATACGCAGGTCAAAACCTGCAGTGCATGCCCTGACTGACAATATTTTTTCCTTTTGAAACTGATGCACATTTGTCCCCCGTCCCGCGCATAATTTGAATGACTTGCTTGAGCTAGGTGTTGAAACTATTTAGCCGTGTGCCAAGAGCCACCAGTAATGAGGCTACGAAGCTGAATAACGAATGTTTGACCTGACCTGATGCCCTACCCCGACCCAGAAAAATGCAGGGCAAAACATGCAGGGCATGCCCTGATAATTCGCCCTGACACTAATATAAGCAGGGCGAACCCTGCAGGGCTGCTCTGCAAATTTTGCCCTGCATGTAAGCGATCCGCGAACCCTAGTATTATGGGATATGAGATGTTGCGGCATATGAACGGGAGGGGAGGCGGCTGGGCCTGATGACAGTAGATAATGGGGGCAGGGGGACCATGACAGCTGACGACGTCATTTCGATTCACTAGGTAAAAAACGGCCCGCCGCAGACCGAATTTTCACCGTACCTGTCACTTCATGCCTTAAGTCATGTTGGCTTTGCCTGCGGCGGCCCTAGCGTCATGCGCTAACGATGCAATTAAAGGCAAAAGTTGACCTCAGAACCGCTATTTTTTCGCGGACGTCCGGTAAAATATTCTATTTTAAGTCAATTTACCCCAGTGCGCATTCTACTCCCCGGGCGGGGGGGGGGGCGGTTCTGGGGGACCGCTGAAGTTAGAGGTTACTATGTTTGCAATGTTGCTAAGCTGGACGAGACAAGGTGTTAGCTGGACGAGGGGCGTAATTAATAGGAGGAAAATATGAAAGTGATTGACACGGATCACCATTAGGCCCCATCGACCCTCCTAACAAGAGTAGAGGTCGTTCGGTAAGCAAGGCTTAGTTTTAGATCATCAAAAGTCCAAGTGTCCAAGCATGCCGTGAGGACTACACACCACAAAGTGTGGAAGTGACGGACTCGGTGCGAGCCAAACAAACAACCGCCTGAGCCAAAAACACCATACGCGGGGGTTAAGCACCAGGGATGGGACTTTCCAAAAAATAACCGAATCCGAATCCGAAGCAAAACGACCGATTTTCCGAATCCGAGTCCGAATCCGAAGCATGAAATTTTAATTTGGAGCTCGTGAAATATTTCGAGGGATTCTACGAGGATGTCCAGCGAAGCACAGATACCAGTACCGGCATACTGTGGATTCATTACGAGAACATGATCTTCCTCAAAAACGTCAACTAAACCGCTATAATTTGCACTAACGACATTCCCTTTTGCGATCATCTTTAAAAGGTTCAAGCCTATGAAATGGTCGGTTAAAAGTTTCGGAAAATTGCCCAAATTTTGAAAACCGAATCCGAAGCAAAACGACCGATTTTCCGAATCCGATTACGAATTCGAATCCAATCCCTGTTAAGCACGTTTACGATGCCATGAAAAGCTAATCGCTAACGCCAACAATGTACCTGCCTAATGTTAGCAGACAAGTAAGGGTGTAAAATGTGGTTGACTAGCGGCTGGGCTGCGCTTCGCGCAGCCGGCGCCGCTATCGGGGTTTACTTGTACCAAGTAGACAGCGTATGAGTTAACAACACAGACTATTTTTAACACAAAAATGAATGCAATTTTTGGATTCCCCATGCAGAAAAACCTCCTGGGACCGCAAATCAAATGAAGGTTTGACTTTTTGTCCGCCTGTGAAGCATGCTATAGCGGGCCCGCTATGGCATGTAAGCAGGAGCCAGAAGTTGAAACTTGGTCAATCATAACTTTTTTTCTAGCCAACCGATTCTCCTGAAATTTTGCATGTTTACGTAACCTTAGAAGCCCTATCGAATGATACCAAACTTGACCCGCTAGCGAAAATTTTTTTGGGACGGACACCAAACAGCGCTTTAGTGTATAAGGATTCAGCTTGTGCTTGTTTCATTTGACCGTTTCTGAAGCGAACGTCCTAGGTTTTTTTGGGGCGTCAGGCACCGGTCGAAGGCTATTCATGGGCGATTTATTTTTAATGCAAAGCAAGAACCACTCGCTCGCGGCGCATTAGTGGTAGCGCTCGATAATGGAAAATCAGTTCATTGAATGAAATGAAGCGTGCTTAAACACAGCCATTCGTAGGTACTACTGCTTGGTAACCAAAGTTTTTTTCCAAAACGGTATGGCACACTTCTCGATAACCGGTATGGAGCGTTTACTAGTTGGTCAAACCAAAAACATTAAATTAGAATACAAAGTGCTAGTGTAAAGTTCCCTTTTGCAGCAAACATTCTGGTCCCTTAAAAGTGCCACGTCGACAAGAGTCACGTCCTAGGACTCGAAGTGCTCACAGCGCGTGTGGAAACCCAAAATGTGTTATCTCGAGCCGAATTAACACGACCCGAAAAGTGCTACCAAAAACGGCGCGACACTTCATTTATGGCGCTACATGAAAACCCTTTCAGTAACGATGACTTAACTGATCAAGCGAAGAGCATACTCGGCAAGTTGGTAGGTACACACTATTCGATCTACACTTATACGGTAACTATTCCGGTCAACGTGTTCCTGCGCTTGCTCGGAAATGCCATGCGGACCAGTGTGTTCGGTACGGAGCGTACACGAAGGACGTGATGAACGGGTTCACAATCTAAAGGTTCTCCGTAGGCGGGGTCAATTGAAGGATGCTTACGGCATTCAGCGTCAAAAGGTAGATTAGGAGCCACGCTGTCCAGTTCACGACGGCCTTCGTATCGCAATTCATGGAGGCCCAGTCGAAGACGTAAATATGGAAAATGTTGAAGACGCGATAGGGAAGCAGGCTAAATGCGGTCCAGGCCGTCGTCGCGAATATGAAAACCAGGGAGAGCAGCTAAACGTTCGAGAATGGCATCTTGCTACTGCGAACAGGGTACCTTGTTCTTGAAGGTCGGCATGTCGACTTGTCCGCCGTCAATTTCAGGCCGATTCATGCGCTGACGTGTGAGTCGGTAGAGGTAGATGCTGAGGAAGGCCGACGACACGACGGGAAGAATTCCGAAGCAAACCGTGAAGACAGCGTAAAAGATCTTGTTGCCAGGTACCATCTGCAACGACAAGATTACTCTGAATTCTGAATTCGCTTTTACTCCATTCTAAACTTAAAAAACCGTCAAAATTCGCAATTTCGAGACACACCCGATGGTCATGAAGAAGTTCGAATTTCCTCAGGTCAAACAAGCGAATCAAGTTACGAATAGAGTTTTTGTAAGCCCTATATTGCACCTACCAGCAACATGCATGCCTTGTCGTGTACGTAGACGGATCCGGCCAGCCATACGTACGATACATACCTGGAAATACAAGCGCTTGGAATGGGGCACAGCACCTCTCTTGGTCACTCACCCCAGAGATATTCCAATGACCGCTAAGCATAGGCAAGCTGCGTGCTTCTGGGACAGCACTAGGTATTTCAGCGGCCGTTGAAAGTAGATGAGTTTGTCGATGTTGAGCAAGGTCAACGCGAGGCCGGAAATGGCGATGCCAAGCCAGCAAGTAAACTGTACTGCGCTGCAGAGGCTGACCGACCGGGTCACCATGTGCTGTCGTGTGATGAGCTCATACGGAAGCGCAAATGCTAAATAAGCTTACATTGGCGTCCGGTCACCATAGCGCTCTGCTACGATGGCACTATGCTTGGCGTCATGATGCATGCGGTAGAGCTATTACGGGCTCGATGCATGTGGTAGCGATATGAAGCATGCGGCAGCGCAATGATGGCACTACGACGGTTGGCGCAACGACGCATGCGGTGGCGCTATGACGCATGCGGCACACATGCACGTAGTAGCGTTATGTTGCATGCGGTATCGCTATGTTGCATACGGCTGCGCTATGATGCATGTGGTAGCACAACTATTCATGTGTTACCGCCATAGCACATATAGTAGCTGTATGGTGCATGCGGTGATGCCATAAAGGATGTGGTAGAGCTATGATGCATGCGGTGATGCTATAAAGCATATGGCAGCGTTATAATGCATGTGGTAACGATAGGACGCATTGTGCACGCGGTAGCAATATGATGCATGCGGTAGTTCTATGATGAATGCGGCAATGCTACAACGCATGCGGTACCGCTACGGACTGAGGCCCCTGCCAAACTCACCAATGATCTCCACTAACATCTTTTGGCGCAAACGTGCTTCAAAAGTCGTTCCCCGCCAGACCACGGATTTTTCCGGTCAACGCCCATTTCGTGAACGCATACCGTGAAAGTGGGTTTTGGTCCCACTTCGTGAAAATTTTCACATGTCCCACTTCGTGAAAACTGCCTCGGTCCCACTTCGTGAATTCGCGAAGTGGTGCATAAATCCACTTTCATGGTGTGGGTTCACGAAACGGGGGGCGGGCACCGATTTTGCCGTCTACTGGCTAAATTTACCTGTCAGCAAGAGGTCACCGAAGGTCATGCAGATGACGAACAAGTGAAGAGTATCGTCGGTACGCTTAAACAGCTTGATGCCGCACACTATGACGAGCATGTTGCACACTGAAGCGATGATAGTGGCTACCAGGAGTACGTGGTCGACCTGAAAATGACACTGACGGACGCCTTAAGCAACCTTAGTTGCACACAAAATACGGCTGAATTGCGCATACCGCATTCTGGAAAGCTTTAAACTCTTTCGATTCGAAGCATTTCCGAACGAGAACCGTAGCCGTCGCCGAGTTCAGTCCGTCGATTGTAACATTCAAAAACGGCATTCTTCGGAGAATTAAGAAGGTGCGAAGCGTGCTCTGGGCTAGGCTGTGGATCCGAATAGCCGAAATTCTGATGTTTTTTCGCAACGCGGAATTCCGACTCTGAAAAAATGCTAAAACGTTGGTATATTGGAAGATGGAAAGATAGAACATGAGATTTGCTACGTTTGTAACTTACGACGAAAGTCTGGTTGGTTTAACTCCGGCGTTTCGTAAAAACAGGCGGTTGCCGTAGTACACGCCAGACTATAAACTCCTCCTTTGGGCTAGATAACGTCGCCCTTCTGTAGGGGTTACTAGTAACAGAGTATGCCAGAAAAAATACACCCTATAGACATAACCGCATCTGCAGCGAAACCACCCACAAATTTTATAGTTTGTGGGTGGTTTCGCTGCAAATTTGTTCGTTGTTTCGCACGTTTCGTTAAGGAAAAGCAGCGAAAATACCCACAAATAAGATTTCTGGGTGGTCGATTTGTGGTTGCAAACGCAGTTTAGCCGACATAACCATGACAGAATTAGAGCATTTTACGCTACAGGCACAACATGTCGTAAAGAACAAAGCGTAAGAGCAAAGGCCGTGAACGGGGTGACAAGCCACGACACAAAGAAAAAAGACTGGCATTAATTAAACTTCAGGCATTAACGAGCACGGAGGTGCTGCAAGAAGAGGAAGAACACCAAGCGACTTTGAGTAGCGCTGGTCTGTCGGCTATTTGCTGTAATTCTCGGGTAATTAACTCTGGCGGGGTTTGCACGTGTTATAATGTACCGGTACAATGTACCGTCCACAACTTACTGGTAACATCAATAGGCGACTGGTGTGAATTTAGCGCAGTTACTGATAGTGAGTTTTTGGGCTATATTTTGCACTTAATAGGTTCTTAATATTCTGTTGTTTTTTTTCCCCGGGTTTTCGTGTGTGTCATGAAACATGCAAACATCGCTCAAGCATAAAAACATGTTGCCGGACAAGTAAACGAGAGAATGAGCTGAGACGGCCCTCATTTTGCGGACTCTTCAAAATGAATAACGAGGTCTCCGCTTGGCGCTACCGACAGAGTCAGGCCACAGGGGGACTTCCGTGGATTAAGGCGAGTTTGTGTGTGTGTTCAAGAAAACGCAAGGCTTCGTGAAAATGTAACAAAGACTCAAGCGCAGGATTCCGTGAAATGCTCAGCGTGCAACGCTGATAGCTCGAAAGCATTTCATTTCATCACTTGCAGTTTATGTCACTGTCATCTTACTCACTCGTCTTGTTCTGTCACTTGCTTTAGGGTACATGTTGGGTCACGCTTTAGAACTGTGACCTATGGGACAGAGTAAGGTGAACACACCGTAGTTCTTTGTTAGCTAAAGAAATCGCTTGTTCAAATGCAAGTTATTCCCATTGGTAGCGCTGAAGAATCGACAAAACCGACGTTGGAAAGGAAACATATCGACTTCGCGACATTTTTTGGAACAAAAAGGGGCGAAAGGATGCAAAATCGTCGGAAAGCTGGGAGAAGTCCATCTAGTCGCTTGTAGAGCACCCTGCTCCGTAACCGTTTCACAAAGTTTATCGTCAAAAGAGGAATGTATGCGTAGAACACAGTATCAGAGTCAACTGTGCTTTATCCAGTGAACGTTGCGGTGGACGCCCTGCGATTGTTCGGGTATACCATGCGGATCAGGGTCCTCCGGTACGGAGCGTAGACGAACGATGTGATGAACGGGTTCACAATCTAAAAGTTCACGATAGTTGGGCGCCTCAGCATACTGCACTACCGCATTCAGCGTCAGAAGGTAAATGAGGATCCATGCCGTCCAGTTCACCACTGCTTTAGCGTCGCAGTTCATGGAAGACCAGTCGAAGGCGTAGATGCGGAAGATGTTGAAGACGCGGTAGGGAAGCAGGCTGAAAGCTGTCCAGGCCGTGGTGGCGAATATGAAGACCAGCGAGCGCAGCTAAACATTCGAGATTAATCTATACTTAGACGCGACACCCCCCGTACCGTACTGACCCTCCATGTACCGTATTCCGTACCGTATAATACGGTACGGAATACGGTACGGCCGTAGTGGGTCCGTACCGTACTGCCGTACTAGTGCATTTTTAATAAGAAAATCATGCCGTACCGTATTCCGTACTGAGCGTAACGCCCCGTACCGTACTCCGTATCGTAGAATACGGTACGCAGTACGGTACGGTACGGAATCCGGTACGGTCGTCTAAGCCTAGATTAATCGCATACTGCTAGGAACTAGCGGCTAGCTGAGCCGCTGTCAGACAATATTTTACCAAGCAGGCAGATTTGTGTTTGAGCAGACATTATTCCATTCCAGTAGCCCGCGTTTCATAGCACCACCGTATTCATTTAGCGCATGCATGCATTCTACCTACTTTGCCTGCAGCATTACAGCATTGGCGCATGCATCATAGTGCTGCCGCATCCATCAAAGGGTCATCGCATGCATCTAGCGCTAGTGCATGCGTCTAAGGGATGCATGCATCATAGTGCTATCACATGCAGGTTTGACGCATGCAGAGATACATGCGCTAGCGCTAGGCGCATGATTCAAAGACAGTGTACCTTGTTCTTCAGTGTTGGCATGTCCACTTGCCCGCCGTCAATTCCGGGGCTACTCATGCGCTGACGGGTCAGTCGATAGAGGTAGATGCTGAGGAATGCCGACGACACGACGGGAAGAATGCAGAAGCAGATCGTGAAGATCTCGTAGATGTACTTCTTGCCTGGCACCATCTGTAACGGACGGCAACGTAATGGGAACTAAGCTTCGGACGTAAACGGGAATAATAAATGACGGGAATAATAACGTTCGAATAATAAAATGTCGCAACACGAGTGTCGATACCTTCGTTACGGCCTCACAACTTTAAACCAGCGTCTCGCATGCGCTCCGCGCAGGCAGTGTCGCTATCGCAACTAGCTTGTAGGTATGCTCGTTTTCTGATCCAGTATGTCTACCCTTTCCTGTGTGCTTTCGGGACAGTACCTGGACCCTACAAGAATCTAGGACCCTCGTCTGAAAGATGTGTCACCCGTGTCGTATACCCGTTCAGCATAGGTACCGTAAAATCTCTGATATAACGGCGTCTATAACATAAGAACATCCAAAAAAGGGAATATGTTTAAAAACCTTATTTCAACGTAACTTGCGCAGTTATGAATGTCCCTCGTTAACCTCATCAAAAAACTTTTCTGGTCCTCAAAATCATAGGTAGCTTCCTGCACTTTTTGCAAATTGCGAATCCAGGCCCCCTATAAAAAACATAAGAGCTGCTCTTATGTGGTAATACGACGATTCGGGAACCGACGATTCGGGAACTATTCGCGACGATTCGGGAACCGACGATTCGGGAACCGGTATTCGGGAACCGTTATTCCTCAATTTGCAGCAATGCTATGGCTTTGTACGACAATAAAATATCACTTCGATGACATGAATTGTTTATTCCGTCTTCGCTTACGAGATCTGAGTTGTTAAAAAAAATCCAGAACGAGTAAACCGGGCGCACCCCCGCTCCCGCCGCATTCTTATGCATCGGCCGGCCGAGCAAAGTGTGCATACTGTAACCACCGTCTGGAAAACGTGAACCAGTCCTTGGCAACCCCGGCATTCGCACCTGGGTCCCGCTGTCGACGGTCCTTTGGGCAAACACGTAATTTTTGGAAGCCGACCCTTCAGGCAAGGCCATTAGCACTACCGAAAATGCGAAGATCACCCTCCTCACCGGGGTTGCTAAAGGACTGGTTAACGTTTTCCAGGCGGTCCCTACACTCCAGGGCTTACGCATGATGCCGCTAAGTGAAATACATTTCAGATGGAACGACCTGTTAAAGATCGCTGGTTCCCGAATCGTCGTATAAGCCTCTTATGTTAGAGATTTTACGGTATGATAACCCAGTGCCATGAAATAATTCTTAACTCTACTCAGTCCTTTAGAATTCCCACCTAGTTCGTTGAAAGTTACCCATATCGCTAGTAAGGTCTAACAACTCTTGGAATTCACCTCCATCAAGAGTGGCAGATGCGGGAAAACTTTCCGGCACCTCGCCCTTATGCGCCTGACCTTACCATTAAGATGCAGGCCTTGTCGGGGACGTAGACGAATCGAGCGAGCCACACGTAGCCAACGTAGCTGCAACCTAAGAGGTGACGCAACGATTTAGCGTTGCCATCTTACCCTAGCGATATTCCTACGGCCGATAAGCAGACGTAAGCCGCACGCTTCCTGGACATCATGAGGTACTTCAGCGGCCACCGAAAGTAGATGAGTTTGTCGATGTTGAGCAGGGTCAGCGCGAGTCCGGAAATGGCAATGCCGACCCAGTAAGTGAACTGTACCGCAGAGCAAAGACTGACCGACTGCGCCACTGCGAACCGTCGCGTGATGAGCTCATGCGGGTGAGCAAAGGCTAAAGTTTACAATATGGCGTGCCGGCAAGGCCATCCAGGCATTTTCCTAGAGAGAAGAGTGCTAAACCACCGTTTTAATTTCGCCAGAAAGTGCTAGTGCTTTAAAAGTATCCCGAAGTGCTATCTGAGAAGTTACGGCACATTTCTGGAGATTACACCCGCTAGGTACCAACGAAATCTCAACCCTTTCGACGCAAACATGCCTGAAATTAAACAAAAATTTGTGAAAAAATTTCTACGTTTTTCCACATTTTTCTAGAGTTTCTTGTTTTATGCGTGTATTTCTCTAAATTACCCTGTTATGTGTCCACTGAAAGCAGTTTTAAGAAGACGTTAAGGCAAACTAGCACAAAAAACGAGCCATAATTGCACTTTAACGGCGTCGTTACAAACGGAAGGGTCGTAACGTGACGGCTAACGCAACGCGGGTGGTCGTAACGTAACAGATAAGGAACGGCACCCCACTTGCCTAACCTTACTACAAAATTTGGTCCCTACGCGCCTCTGGTGCCGTCGTCTTCTTGGCTCTACCTGTCAGCAAGAGGTCCCCGAAAGTCATGCAGATGACGAACAAATGCATGGTGTCGTCGGTACGCTTGTACAGCTTAAAGCCGCAAGCAATGACGAGGATATTAAAGATCGTAGCGATGAAAGTTGTCACCAGCAAGATGTGATCGACCTGCAAACGACACAAGCTAGGGCGTATAAGCATTAACCTTGCCGCATAAATTTCGGCCAGCCGGAGACGTACCGCATTCTCGAAGGCCATAAACTCGTTCGACTCGAAGCATTTCTGGACGAGAACTGTGGCCGCAGTCGAGTTCAACTGATCGCTTGTACTGTTTGGAAGTGGCATTCTTCGGAGCTTTGCGGCGCTGGATATCGCGCACCAGGCAAGGTTGGAGTGTGGTTCGGAATCCTGAAAATCCCAATACTTTTGCTACAATCAGTTCCACGTATGGAACAAGGCAAAAAGACAGAGTAAGCGCTAGTGAGAATGAGGCCAGGATAATGGAGCGTACGAGAAAAATACCCCGTCGAAGCGAATTGTTTGGCCACCTGATTTGCTGAACTAGGATCATCACTTGGCGCGGGCCATTTCTGGCATTTACCACCGAAAGTGCGCTGTACACGTCCGATTGAAAGCGTCTATTTTCCCTGAAAAAATCGCTCATCTGCGTAGGCTGATAAATTGTAAGACAAAAAAACGATGTTGACATTCGTCCGAGATTAACCAAGCTGAGACCATCTAAGTCATGTGTATAAGTGACAAAAAAACTGAGACTAAACTAACTTATGTGCCTAAAGGCTTGTACTAGGCATTACTTTTTTGCCCGCAAAGGTGCCTCAAAAACGCACAAAAAGTATTCCTAAA
>JNEY01001448.1:4536-14749 GCA_020875895.1 Aphelenchus avenae
ACCCTACCGACGTACGGACGTACGACGCGCGACGGGTCCGGGTCCCAACTTGAGACCCGCGGGCGGGTCCGGGTCCGCAACCTGAGACCCGTGCACATGATTGGTGTCCATTCCTGCGGAATTATCTGCGTTTCAGTGATGTCATGTTGAGGTCAAGCAGCGGTATGTGGCTTTAGGCGTGCGACGTGGGCTTTGCAGTAACGATGGGCATTCTCTTCCAACCACGGGTACATGCACCGATGGCGCCGTCGTGGTCAGCTCATGGGCTCCTCTCTATGCTTGGCAATGAAGGAGCAAGACTTGGGGTACGTTTTATTCCATTTTGCCCACACTATAACTAGAGTCCGCCCGCACATTTTCAATTAAACGCCCATGTTGATTACCGTCCGTGCTACCATCCTGTGCCGTCCTAGCACGTTACAGCAGCCCGGCTTCCCCCCCCCCCGTCCCCCAAGGCTCAGTCGGGTGCTGCTATCCGCTTATGTTTTCATGTAATTTAGCGTGATCTTATTCCACATAGTTCCGTTCTCCGTTCTGTACAGCTACAGATGACCCAACTGCAACCTAAGTGTAAGCAGTGGGTGTAGTTTTCCGACGTATGCGTGAATGATTTTTTTCCTTTTCCTATCATTACAGCCCCAGAAAGATTCCTGCAATGTTGGCGTAAGAACCATAGGTCCGCACTATTACCAGACTAATCGCGCTGATTTCCGATGGCCGGATTGTTCTTCTTCGGCACTGCGCTGGTCTGTTCGCAGTACTACTCTCTTCTCTACCGGGTCACGGCCGTTGTGCGCACCCCAACCGTCAGAAGGACGTTTCTGTCGCTGCCCTCGACGGTCTTTCTTGTCGGCCTTTTGGCAGCGGCAGCCTTTACGATCGGATACGGGGTGTATCTCACGACCTGGAATGACCCGTAAGCAAATGCCCTCGGCGTTTTACTGTCTGTTTTGGCAAATTTTTATTAGAAAAATTTCGTTTTAGGTGATTTTCAGCGGCTACCTCGGGATGCTTGCGGAACGAGAATACATTTCGGACTCGGACAAATCCTTCGGACGTTTTAACTTATATGAAACTTGGAACCGAACGATTAGCATATTCATCGCGATCATCACCGCATTTGCCGCGTCACAGGTCTCCTTCATCGGCTGTGGGCTATGGATCACGCGGAGCGTGGGGGTGCGACTAGCAAATGCGTCGAAACGGACTCGCCAAATGCATCTGCAGTTTCACGCGTCTGCTGCTGCTCCAGGTGATCTCACTGCCGACGGATACCGTATTGCCCGCGAATATACTGGAAAATACCGGTGAAGAGCGATAAGTATGCCCAGGAAAATCAGAATTACGATATGTTTTCAAGTTTTGCTGAAGTGCTAAAGTAAACGCGAAACCAACAACTCCAGACTCAGGCCCAAGGCCAAAGTAGCGTGCTGTGCTGTAGCCTGGCCGATCATGGGAGCGCAAAATGGGGAAGGGCTGGGGACCGAGAGTTCGGACGGAGCAGGGTTCGGGTACATATTTAGTACACGCACACGGTTAGTGGTAAGCATAGTAGTGTTCGGGATTTACATGCAAATAAATAAGCAAATAAATAAACTATTTGATTTGATTCAATCAAATAAATAATTTTGTAAAATTCAATCAAATAAACAGGTATCGTGTGTAAAAATATCGTTTAACTAAACGCATATGGTGAAACTGCTTTATTCACAGAAGCGCGCATCTATCCGCTCTCAAATCACGGTGCACTTTAACGGTGTGAGAGCATGGTAAGAAAAAGTTCTGTGAATAGGTAACACAGTTTCTAGACAAATAATTTATTTTATTTGATTCGTCCAATAAATAATTTTGCCAAATTCAATCAAATAAGTAGGTAAATTATTTGATTTGATTCAATCAAATAAATAATTTTGCAATATTCAATCAAATAAATAATCAAATAAACAAATTATTTATTTGATTCCGTTTTATTTGGATAAAGCAAATAATTTATTTATTTGACCCGAACACTAAAGCATAGTATCATTCTAATGTGTCAAGGACCACCATAGTTCATGCGGGCACATTGTGTACCACTGTGCTTTGTAATGCCTCGCCGCAAGCTGCCGAATTCAGATGCTCTGTCCTGTGGTGTTCATGGCGGTACCCGTGATATACCCTATCTACGCGACGATTGTAAACATTCCCGTTTCGCTAGTGACCGTGTACGCTTGCCTGCTATGCATGAGCTTCTTCCCGATCGTCAACGCTCTGCTCACGGTGATTTTCGTGAAGCCCTACCGAACACACACTCTCCAATGGATGCGCGTCGTGTTCAAAGGCGCTGCTATTGGCGACATGGATTCCCGATGGGAGTCGTCTGCTTCGCATCAAACTGCGGCGCGGCGACGGACGGTGGCCGCCATTGCCCAAGTGACGCCCGTGTCATTTGGGTAGGCTCGTGCCGGCACGTCTCGCGATCATCCAGCACATTCTTCCCCTACCAACTCTCGTTGGTTACTATAACTTGGATTCGTTCATTACCTCAACAAAAATGTGCACTAAATCGACAATTTGTTAACATTGAATACCGTAGTGTGCCAGAAGCCAAAGTCCCCCGAAAAGCGATGTCCTGCAACAGCAATGAACGTCTTAGACCAGACGCGTCTTCGGGTCTTCGGGTCCGAACGCCGCGTCCCTGCATTTCAGATAGCCTTGCTCCGAGTTAGAACAGAGGCAGTTTTCCTGTTCCATTTCAGAATAAACAGCGTTTTTAGAATTCCGAACAGACTACCTTCCTGAATTTATGTACGAGCACTAGGTAAAATCCTTGTTGCTAGACGCCGCCATTACAAGTAATAAATTATCACTTAAACAAAAGAGTAAGCCGAAAAAGGACCTAGAAAGGGTATGGAAACCACGTATCGCTCCATTCTTGGCCGACATTGCAATGATATAGCTCAGTTGGCTGCAACTAAGCGCGAGAACAACAAAAAGTGCATGACTTCGCTCAAATTTTGACGCCACTATACGCCTGTTTTGGCCTAAGCTTCCCAGATTTTCGCCGGTCATGAGTGTGTAAAAATAATGGCGCACCTTCCAATAGAGGCGCATCTTCTAATAGAAGCGCACTTCTTGAATGTGTGCAAAAATAGAGGCGCTGCGGCTCTATTAGAAGATTTACGGTATTAACGATATGAAGGTCGTATATAAAAATGAAAAACATGCCTGCATCATTTCATTTCGTGTGGTTTTCTTTCGCATTTAAAAAGGTGGTCATTCAAGCTCAGGTAATTTTTGTACGACTCTTGGTGCTCGACTCTGAGGCAATGGATGCACTGTCAAAATCCCAAAAGGGACTTTTATGCAGAGAATTTTTATTGCTAAACGGTGTCGACACTATCGCATGGAGGTCGAAGATGCCACAGTCAACCGGGAAAACGGTGTAATGCGGAAATGTCTTTGGGGGTACGAAGGCCAATGGAGCCGAAAAGAGAACTCACACGACAAACAAGTCTGTTCACTGGCGATTCTTCCGCTTAGCGAACCCCTACCTATGCAGGCCGAAACGCAAGCACTGGAATGTAAACACCAGTGTTTCGGTGAAAACTAACATCACTGAAGTTTGGTGGACTTAATTGAAGTAGAAAGTTGGCTTCGCTTTGTTCACGATACTTGTGCAAGAACTTCTTCAACGACTCTTGCACTGGTTTTAGTTTCACGTCTCCTTGGAATTCCCTTTTAACCTTGTGTGTGCTTAGTTTCGAAAATCTTAGTAAGAATTACTGGATAAATACTGGATTTTGTAAAGTAAAAACTGGACTGCCTCGGGAGATAAACCTAGTTTAATGGGCCTTCAAACACATGGAAATCATCATTCTCATTCTCCTCATCGTCGTTCTATTCTTCGTCTTCTGTCCCTTCGGCTTCTTCCTCCTCTGCTGTCCCTTCATCGTCCCCGGCTTTCTCCTCCTCGTCATCGTCGTTTTGTTCGTCGTCGTCGTAAGTCACTTCGCCATTATTTGTTGAAGGATACGGAACCTCGTCGCCGCATTCCAGGGCACCCTTTATCAGGATCACCCGATTGCTCCACGACCTGTGGCCCACTAGCACAGACAGCGTGGCACCGGCTCGATCATTGCGGACGTAGTAGACATCGTACAATTCGCCTCCGACGCCCCGGTTGATTTGCCTCATGAAGTCATGATTCGCGAACGTCTGGCGCTTAGCGACAGGAGCCGTACACGCTTCCGGCGGGCCGCCCTTCGTGCCATCGATGACGCAGATTGTGAAGTGATCGATCCGGTCCACGTCGAGGAATCGCTGAACCCAGGGAAACTGTCGGGCTTTTAATGAGCGTAAAAACAATTTTGCACTCCGGAACATTTTTTCCAAGGCGAAGATAATCGCACAATTTTCTGGTACTACCCGCTCGTGGAGGGGGGGGGGGGGTCACCGCGCATTTTGGTGGACGTCAAAAAACGTATTATGGGGTAGTTCTTAGTTATATTTACCCTTTTTAACACAAAAACTTTTCTTCGAGAAATTAGCGCTGACTCGGCCCTCCCTGCACGGTACCTCCTCCCGCCACATGGGTGGAGATTACCCAACTTGTGATGTTCTTCTTCATGCTGACTAAAATGCCAAAATTGTCACAACACTTACGCGCACTATGTCGTTAGGAGAGAATGGGCATGGAAGGCCCACTGGCAGCGAGTTTCGAACGAGCACAATCGCGTAATCGCACAGCGAAGTGAAGACGAAGTCCAACCACCGTTCTCTTATGGCGAGGAAGGTCGCTGGTTCGAGTTGCGCTTCCTCAGGCTGCTTTCTGGCGCCGAATTCGCGGAACTAAACTCCCAAGGTCGCTCTACCATCACGCCGTACCCCTCCGGACACAAAAGTACCAAATATGGACGAATTTGGTTATAAATTTATGCGATCATACGAGGCGGAAGGTGGGGTGGGTCAAGCCAGTATAACGAATGATAACAAGGGGGAGGGTCCAAAAGTGCTTTCTGATATCGCTTATTTCTCGCATGCTCCCTTACGATGTCCACGTAGAGGTGCTTCACGGTAGTCATAGCCGCCGCACCAAAAATCCGCGCATAGTTCTGGGCGAATGACGCCAGCATGATGCTCAGCGTCAACATCCGTAAGCGCCTGGTGGCAACTAGCCAATCGACCGTGTCCACTCCATGGCCAAGGACGTGCTCGTCGTAAGACACGAATTCCCCGATGATAAGGTCTCCAGAATTTATGGCTTTTCTCAGCAAGTCCGAAACCTTGGACTGTGCCTAAACTTGTCCATAGCCCAGAGATATCCAGAAAAATAAGTGGTGAACAGCATGAGCAATTCCCGTAGTTACCTCTGGCGCTTGACTCCTTATCTGCAGTCTTTCCACATAAGCATTGCGCAGAAGCAGCGACGCGTCAGCTGAGACGCATTCTCCGTGGTCGGAAATAGTCGTGCGTATTACCGGATCCATGCCGGTGACTGCAGGCGATTTTGACCGAATGTCTAGCGTAGGCACGGAGTTATAGTCGAACTGGAACAGGCCGGTCGAAATCGGAATCGGCATCGAACAACGGTCATTATGGACATGGAATTGATAAGCGGACCAAAAGACCGATGGTATGTCTTTTTCCGCGCACAAGCGTGCTTGAGCACGCCCACAATTTCCTCGCAAACAACGCGATTGACAAGAGACTGACATACATAAATGGCCTTCACTATGTGCCTCAGCGGAAGCGACTTGTCGTGCTGATCAGCGAGCGTTTGCCACCTTTGACAGACTAACATGCCCGTCTCCAGCTCGGATCTCGTCAGGCGGCCGAAGGTGTCCAGCACGATTGCAGCCAGCAAGGGACGTCTGATCGGTACCGTCTTTCCGTCGAAAGCGCACGGTGGCGACGCCTCGATCCAGTACCGCAACCATCGGATGCTCTGGCGGGGCCTGAAATCGATGAGGTTGTGTATGATCTGTTTTGATATGCGAGTTCCAAGCCCCTTAAACAGTTCGGTTTCGTTCTAGACGTAGACAACATCAGAGAACCAAGCCTACCAAAGTAGATGTAGTCGCTTTTTGGTATATTCAGACAAACCATACTTTGAAATTTCGGTTTATAATGCTTGAAATTTTTATGCTTTCAAGGTAGCTTGTTTGTACTCCAAAGCGCTTCTAACGGCATGCTTTGCTCAGAAAAGTCACGTACGGGTTTTTAGTCCCGCCAACATTAGTGGGTACAGCCATGTGAGCTCCGACGCTCAGCCACTGTCCGGTGACCTTGTTGTGGAAGTGGAACGCCTCGTAGGCAGTGGGACGGCTATCGAAGCATAGCTCCTGACCGCTATCCTTTGTCAGGCGGTAATCGGAGCACTTCGGACACGGCCGCACTAAGCCGCCGAGCGCTTCTGGCCACTCTAGTCGGTGACAAAAGCACGCTACTGTGAATATCTTCATGGAAAGCGGATGTCGTGCCGCGAGGAAGTACTAAACTATGTAAAATTGAGGTCTGATTTGTTCAAAGTTGACTTGTGGAAAAGCGAAAAGTCCCTAATGGCCTTCAATTCGGAACAACAAGCCTGCACGATTAGAGTTTATGCTCTTTTTGCATCGGAATTCGTTAAAAAGACGTTAACCTCCAGCATTTTGTCCGCCGCTTGGTGTCGGTTGCCATCAGGTAGTGTTCGCGAAGACCCCGCCTCCACGCCGTTCCTCGTCCCCGTGCCAAAAAGCGGCCCGTTACCCGTGCCCGTGTTCTGAACCAAAAATACTCCAAAAAGCCGTATTTGCACAGCAAAAGTTCATCAGAGCAGCCATCGTGGCCATCATTAGCTCTTAAGGTATCCTGGTTCAAGCAGTTGGAAAGAACAAACAAAGAAAAAGTTGAAGAAAAAAGTTAAAATTATGGGAAATATGCATACTTTTCGAAATTTTTTCTTGACCAAAGGGGACCCCTTAGGAAAAGCACGGGCACAAGGACGGCACTCGTTCATGTTTAGGCGCGCCCCAGGGAAAAAGTAAAAGTTCGGATCTGCGTGCATTAATTGAGAATGCTGAACAAGGAGGCAATCTTCAAAGTGCCGTCTTGCTGGATAAGACAGCATACCTTTAGGATCTTCGAGAACACTTCCGAATTAACGCCGTCATTCCGGTAAGGGACCTGGAGAATTGTCAGCGGTTCGCCGGCAGAGAACACGTTCTCCAGAAGCTCGTCGATGGTGGGATTGCGTCGTTTCAGTGAGAACCAGTAGGATTCGACGGAGAGACTGGACACCGTGTTCAGGCCATGGTGGTAGTTGAGCATGTTGGCGGCATGCCAATACCGAGGCTTTTGGCAGGCGCCGTTACACGTGTCTTCGTAGAGCTGTATGATGTAGGCCTGAGCTCGAACCGGGAGAGCGGCGAAGGTGCCTTTCGGAGTCATGTTCTAGATAAAATCTGAGAATTATTAGCGGAAAAAACGAAACCTTTTTGAGAAAGCTGTTCCTAAACCGAAAATTGCAAAAAGCTCCCGTCATCAGAGGAAATTCCTCCGGTTCTCCGGCCGCCAGGCAGCCGGCACACCCTCAGAGTGCAAACAAGCGCATGCGGTGAATCAAGCTGTTCCCGGAAGTACCTATCGATGTCGAATCGGCGAGCTTGCGAAGCTGTGGATAAATCGTTTTAATTTTCCCTGGATGAATGACTCAAATAATTCCTTGAATCAAAATCGATTCGTTCACGGAATCACTCAGGGAATTTTCCTTTAATAAATCAGTTACTGGCGAATAACTTCAAGTAATTCCCTAAATGTCCCTCATACTAATCGCTAATAGTCTCTCGCGTGTGCTGAAGCGCACACAGCGACGCTAGCCGGGTTTTACAAGAATTAGGGTTGCCACACCTGTTTGCCCTGACAGACGTCTGAAATAGAAACAAGAATCGGAACAGCATAACAAGGCGGAAGCATGCCAAGCATGAGCATGCACGGCAGCAGCGTGCAATGCATGCGCATGCGTAGGGTCATAAACATGCGAAGTGAGAGAATGAGAATCATGAGCATGCGAACTAGAAGCATGCGAAGCAAGAGTAGGGATAGTCCGTAAAGCCGCACCCGTCCGTAAAGCCGCACCCCGTCCGTAAAGCCGCACCGTAGTGACTACAGCCGTAGTACTACGGGCCCGTAGAGGCCTTGAGTCGTCCGTAAAGCCGTAGCCGTAACGGCCCGTAGAAAACCCGTAGCACACGAAAACTTATTTCCGTGGTATAAAGTAATAATTCTTTCGAATGCGTACATACATTGCAAATATATAAAAAATATATGGACAAATAGTGAATGAAATTTGTCGAAACCGACTAAAACTGGTTAGATTTTGATGAATGTTTTGCCGATTTTTTTGCCAAACCGACGAAATTTCGGGAATTTGACGGGTTTTGCCCCAAAATTTCATGTTTTATACAACGGGGTTTTACGGGCCGTTACGGGGCCGAAGCGTATGTTCGATGTTTACTACTTTCTCACACGGCCAAAGGGTCCCGTGCAAATTAGAGTTTTACGATGCGCGCGAAGCCGGGACATGGGAGGCAGGACCGGCGAAGTAGCTTGATGAGGCGCAGGGCCATGCGGTCCATAAACATGCGAACCAAGAACGTGCACATCACGAGCATGCAAACCAAGAACATGCGAAGCACAAGCTTGCGAAGCACGACCATGGGAAGCAGGACTTGGAAACATGGGAAGAGTTTGTCAGAATTTGATACACCGACGACTCGGGTTGTGGTCCATATTTTGTCATAACAAGCATAATTGCTGGATCTTACCTGTTTTGCTAGCTCCGAAAATTTTACTGTTGGAATTGGAACAGAACGTTAAAAAAATCCGTTGGAACTTTAACTAGAGGGGGATGTTGGTCTCAACAAAAAAAAAAAACTAGGTAAAATGACTCACCGCTTAGGGCGGCCAGAGGGATTTTCACTATTTTTTTTAATTTTGCGCCCTAAACTTAGTTGTTGTCGTCTGCGGCGAGCCTTTGTTCCCTCTCTATGCTTTCGAGCTCGATAATATGGATACATCCTAATGGGATGCAAATAAAGGGCATTCATGTTCCCTTGTCGACCAATGCCTTCGGGTCGTAAACGGTATGTCGTCAGAATAATTTCGCGAAATTGATTTTACTTTTCTGTAACCGAGATGCAAAGGGGTCAATCACATTCGTGCCAACGAAGATCATTAAGCAACCGCAGCACCGCTGGACGACTCGCCCGGTTCTTTGAGACGTTTCCATCCGTGCTTCCTTCAGTGGTCCACTACGAAGTAGCACGTGACGCTTAGAGCGAAATGGAGCAATAGCAGGAGGCTTTGCGGAAGTACTCCTTGCCTTACACTGTTGCCTTACAACTGGGATGTTTCGATCCATCTTGCGTAGTACGCTGCCAACCAAACAAGAAATGCGGCGATATTTCCTTTTGCTTTATTTTCGTGTCCCTATAGTTGCTTTAAAAAAGGGAAAGGCAGAAACCAAGTCGTAGATTGGGAAAACTCCCGTCATACGCCGGCAGCTCGCCGATTCCCAGTCGCGACGCACCGGGGCGCACCTCATAGAGCAAACATACCAGTAAAACACGCTTTTTGCGGACATGTCTGACGATAGTCTACTAGTGCTTCGCAAAAATGTGCCTTCCATTCGTTATGATGATGGCGAAAGAACTCATATCATGAGTTCATTAGTACTATTAACTGATAACTTGCTATCACGAATTTTTGTAAGCCTCCTGTCCGGTCTACTACTTCCGTGTCCGATCGTTTGTGCTTTCAGACTACGAAGAAAACTTTACAAGACTTTTCAACCGCACGTAAAGGAAGCTTACCAAAGTACGCACGTGGATATGTGGTATAAGAATTTATCGAAACAAGGCTGCCGAATACTTTTCTGGCGAGAAGACCATAAGTGAATACATTCATGAACCTAGCAATGTGCTCACAGCCGTTCGTCACTCTCAGTCGCCGCCTCTTTCGGCTGCAGCGTAATACTCGGTAAGGAACGCGTCCAGCTGCGGCGTAGGCGGCACGTTGTAATTCATCAGGCACAATTCCAGCACAAGACGGTACACGAAGAGGTATTGCTGAACGGCCCAGTTAAGCATAAAGGAATAGAATTTCACACTTACTAAGCTTGTCTCGACGCTGTACATTCGCTGAGCTCGAACTCGTCTCACCACTTGTATCACATCCATGTCAACGTTACCGC
>JNEY01001450.1:0-14685 GCA_020875895.1 Aphelenchus avenae
ATGCAGCAAAAAGTGTTGTTTAGGTCGCCCAATAAAAAATTTTTACGTTTCGACCAAAACTGACAAATTTGGGCTCATTATGCTCAGGACAAAACGCGCTACAAATGTACGGTTGGATTTCTCGATTAATTCAACTCTGCAGGAGATATATGCTAAAATGTGCGAAAATTAGCGTTTTTCGCACAAAAGTGTTGTTATTTCGGCCCAATAAAAAATTTACAGTTTTCCTCCAAATAGGGCAAATTACACGGAGGAGCAGGCCGTCGTGACGAAGCACTGGTACGGGCCCGGCGTCCACTCCATGTACGCCGCGAGCATGTAGTACAGCACGGGCACGGTGGTCGTGAACAGCGGCGTGATCGCCTGAAAGTCAGAAGACTGTATGTCGCTATTAAGCTTTGGAATAGGTGCTAGAGTTAACAAGGGTTAACTGTAGCGTCTTAGCATCGGAATCTCTTAAAATCTGAAACAGGACCCTCCAACAAAAAGCGGCGGACAAAATTTAGCAAAAAAATTAACTTTATACACATCACTAAAGTGAAAAATCAACGGAGCGGTATGTTTGTCCTATGAACTGAATGATGTGAAGTCAACGTCAACTTTATTTTATCATTTTACGTCCTTTAGCTTTTCTTTAGTGAAGTTAGCACTTCACTGAAAAGTTGTTTTAGGCTGCAAAGCAGCGTACCGATAATTGTCTTTTTATGGGTTACACTTCCGTTTCGATTAATTTTAATCCGAACAGCGAGGAATTTAGGTTAAACAGGAAAAACTCGTAGAAAAAATTTGACACTGCCTGGGGATTTCACCCTGTTCTAAGGGTATTTAAGAGAATAAATAGCCCGCACAAATTTTGGGCCCAATTAACCCTGTGCGGGGGCCCGACCCTAGGGTGAGCGGGTGCCGGGGCCGGGGGCCGATGAGTTTCGTGGGGGCCGCACGGCGGCCGAGATATGAAGCAAAATCAGTGAGGGGCCGGGGCCGGCGCCGGCTCCGGGGGCCGGCCTCGGGGCCTTGGTCTGTAAACGACGGGGTCTGGGGCTGGGGCCGGGGATGAAGCCCCGGCCCCCAGGGGTCCGGTGGCCGGACCCCTCGGCCCCCGCACAGGGTTGGGCCCAATCCGAACACTGGAACCGGGCCGTGACCGGGGCCTGAATTTTTGGATTCCGCGACTTCGTGCTTATCCTCATGGCTGCTTAGCTTAGCATGATACCAGCTTAGCATATGGTGCTACGAAAAGACGTTGCGCTTGAATTAGAAAATTTTGCCCGAACTTTACGGGCGCATCGCACCTAAAAGGGATGCAATATTCTCTTAATCCACGCATTCATGCTGGCTAGCTTGCTTGGCAAGCTCGCTCTATACCCACCATGGCGAGAAGCGCTCGGTGGAACTCCGTGTGCATCTTGCGCGTCCGGTAGTGCGTCGCCTTGCCCACGTTGTCGAAGTGACGCTTGATTTTTGTTTCACAGATTATTACGATGACTATCGCCATAACGCACGTACCGGTCCAGAAGAAAATGTGCGCTCGCAGTAGCCAACAAACTTTGCCCATTTGGCTAACGTTTATAGATACTTTTTTCGAAACCGCCCACAATCAGATATTCCCAGTCTTAAGTACTTTTCCGGAACCTTAACCAATTTTAGTTAACGCTTGACCTATGCGCTCATACACTCACTGGTAAGCATGGTTTTCAACGATGCCACCCGGGTCTCTGACCCGGCCGGGCCGGGTCCGAGCCCGGGTCCTTGTTTCGGACCCACGGGCGGGTCCGGGTCTGGAATGATCCAGGAATGATATCGGTTTTATATTCTAAAGAATCCAGTACACTTTGTCGCGCTACTTAAGGTCGTAACTAGGCAGGTTATGAAAATAAGCGTTGCGTGGTTCGCGACAAGAAGCTTTTTGCGTAAGTCGTTACCTGCACACAGATTATTAGTTGTGGGTTCGCGGAGCGTACCCTACTGAACAGCGGTAACAGCGCCTACCAAGTGTGAGCCGACGACAATCGGTTTGTTTCGGTAGACCCAGTCGTTCATGGTCATCACGCCCTCGACGTCCTTTCCGGGCGAGTGCGACATGAGGTAGGTGACCCAGAAGCCAAAGAATCCCCACAACCAACCGCCGATGGCGTTGTCGGTCACGATCCGCTTTCGCTTCAGTCTAAGCGGCTCGAATTCGCTGCTTTCAGTTACAAGTTCGGGTTTGGCAGTCTTAGAACGCTCACAACGCTAAGGTTGTCGCGCGGGTTTTGTCTGCAGTACACGTTGCAGACTGGCTTCGGTCTTTAGCTTGCACTCTTGGAACCTTAGGATATCTGGTGGTCTCTGTTATCTCCTTCTCTCTTTCACGAGTTCGTCAACTGAAAAATTGTATAGTATTAGCGTTACTTATTACGCTGGATAGGATTGCGCCGGAACATGCTTAGGGGACGTCCAGAAAAGCGTAACGCGAATTTTGCCCTTTTTACCCCCCCCCCCCCCCTGTAAGTAACGCGGGTCCGAGACCCTTCTCCACTCTGTAACCGTTACGCATTTTCTGGAAGCTCCCTTTTTTCTGGACCCCATCAGTTTCCATTCACTAATTTCTTACACCACATGCTGGAGCTCCCCTTTCCGCTCTGTTTACGTGACGCTTTCTGAATGATCGAAGCTTTAGGGTAGTTTAGGTATAAATTTCCCGTACTGCAAAGCTGTGGACCTTACGGGCGTTTTAGGAAAGGGAAAGTGGGAAGAAAGTGTGTCGCACCCGAAACCCATATGCAAATCTACCGCGTGGCAACTCCCTCTCCCTTAGGCCACCTTAGGATATAACAAAGTGGAAAAGCCATTTTTCGTCAACGTCACGACGTTTTCAGAGGGGACGGTAGAGCATTTTTAGTGTATGGAACCAAGTGGCGAAAGCGAAGGGCATAAATGGCACGAGAGTGCAGTGCAAATCCCTAATTAATTCAAATAGAAAGCCCGCGTAACTGCCCTAATTGCTAGCGTCGCAAATACCTTGCGAATACGCAAATAGCGTACTTTTTAACGGCCTGGTACCGGCAAAGGAGCATCTTTACCTGTCATCGACGCAGAGGTACGCGTAGCGACATACGAACTGGATGCCGATCCACATGATGTTCAGGTAGAGCAGCACGAACCACATCCATATCATGAACCTGAAGCGTGAGAAGCTCTAGCGGAAACGGGTTCGGGGGCAATTTTGAAGGAAAAGTCTAGATGCCAAAGGAATGAATCCGTTGCAAATGTCGGCGTACTGCTTACATATCAAAGCGGTACCACCATCCGGCAAGGAAGCCGTTGCTGAGAAAGACCTCGAACCCGCCACCGGCAAGGCATACCTAAAATTTCATGCGGTAAGAGAATGCCCGGATCATCTCGGAATTGGATTCCGACGGTTTGTTTCCATTCCAAATCCTAGTAGAGGCGCGATTTCCGACGATTCCGTTGAGATTTTGCGGATGCAAGCGTTAGTTCAAAAGACACGCCCGTCAACGCAAATTTTCAGCAGATTCGTGTAATTTTTCCACAAATTCTGCTTGGACGGCAGTGGTTGACCATACCGTTTGACTCGTAATAACGACGATGCTGAGCGCCAGGTCGAGACCCGCGTCCGCCGCCAGCAAGTACTGGTAGATAGGCGCGCCGAACGTAGAGTGGTACGCGATCAGGTAGAGCAGCGTCGAGTTAAAGACGATGGAAAAGATGTTCACGACAGTCTCGACCACCTGGTGCAGCGTCTCTAGCTCTAAAAAGGCTTTCTAAACTATACGTTTTCGTATTACAGCTAATAAGTAAAGATAACGCTTTAGAAATTAAATTAAATTAATTCATTAATTAGAACTAAATTAATTAAACTAAACTAAGTTAAACTAAATTAAATTAATTTAAATTAAATTAAATTAGATTAGATTAAATAAATCGAAAAAATTAAACTAATTTAATTACTGAATTAGTTAATTAATTAATTTAAATGTACATTTCTCTTTAAAAGTTTTTAAACCTTGTGCTGAGCGTCGGAACTCATTTGCGACAAAATAAAATGCGGACAAAGAAGACTCTACTTCATGCAACAACAAAAAGAAAGAAAAATCAGAACCACGATGACTTTTTGTCGGACAAAACATATTTCGTCGCCTACACACCCATGTCGTTGGCGACGAAGTTCTCGTCGAACGGCTCCCTGTTGGCACTAAACGTGAAGACGATGTGAAAAGCCGCGCAGTCGAGAGTATTTAATGGTGGAATTCAGTCCATACTCCTCCCTCCCTCCCTACGCTCCTACCCTCCGTGAACGCGAAGTGTATCTCAAGTACGACTAATTACGTGGGCTTTGGGAGGGGGAATACGCGAAAACGGAACAAGACCTGCGAAGCGGATGCGATTTCGCGGTATACTCCAGCCTACTGGTTTGTAACTACTAAACGCTAATGTGTTGACGCGTTTTTCGCTGACTTTACTCGAGTAATGTACAAATAAACAGCCATTCGCAGTCTTAAAATTACGACATCCACGCTTTCCTAATTATCGCGAGCAACGATTTCCTTTCGAAGTGCATGCCAGAGAAAAAATGAGTACCTCGCAAAGGGGCAGTTCACATGGAGGGCTTGTGGCGAGGTTAGGGATGGCGCGACGCCGGGATGCGAGACGGTGTCCTGTCGTAAGCTGCCCGAATTTAATAGTTTTAACGCAAAGCTTGCACTATAATCCAGCACGAAACGCAAATCTCTCCCGAAAGAGTGCAAACGACATTTATTGCTGAGCAATCAAGCCGCCCTGGTAATTGACGCGGAACTTCCACCGGCTCGCCATAGATAAGGGGAGAGTACAGGCGAGAAGGCTTTCCTTTCCAAGTGCCCTCCAAGGGCAACGCGGTGCCATTTGTAGGTACTTTGCAGGATGCAGGACGATTACCTGCCCACGGAACTACGCTCTGCACGGATCAGTCGTCGTGTTGCGACACTTTACGCGGAAGAATAATGACTGGACAGGATGTGAGGTAACGCGGCGACGCGGTACTTCGAAATACGACTAGAGTGCGTTCTTTCCTCAGGCAATTGCGACAAATGTGCCGATCTGAGCTTTTGCAATGCATGAACTTCGCCCCTATTTGCCGTGTATTTAACAAAATGCCGCGAACGCAAAGTTGCGTCATGAATATTCCAACCCATCGGCGACTTCAAATACTTAAATTAATTTAACATTAAATTGACTTTTACTTGTAGTTTACTGCCGATCCGTTTGCCTATACTTTGCCTCCTATCGTCACGTCTCTTGGCGTAAATAAATGAATGAAATGAAAAATGGTCAAGTGCAAGAGAGTTGAGCTTTCATTGGAACTTGGAACTAGTTGCCTTCGCATGTTCAAGGTTTCCCACTCTGTGGAGTCATATGAACTAAAAGTCTATAGGGCTTTCTACGTGTCCGTTCCTAAATCTAAGGTAAGAAGTTACTCATTCTTCGCTTTCCGGCCCCAAACGCCGAATTTTCGGCGGTTGTTCGCTTTCGGTTTGACCGAGAATCCCTTCCTCCACCCGGACTGACTCCCGAGGGCCAAACGATGAACCCAAATTTATTCGCATTTGACCTGAACTCGGAGCCGGCCGCTTATTTCTAAAAGAATTCTCTGACTTTTTTGAAAACGCTTTATTTTTGCTAAGTTACGCTCCGGTTCATACGGCTTTACACCGTTTCTCCACCGTGCTTACAAAATGCAGTTAATCAGCGTCATTCGGCGAAGCGTACATGCATTGCCACATCGAGTATCAAAACACAGCAGAATTGGCATCTCGTCGTTTTTGCCAGCGATTCATATAAGTCTGCGTCATTCCCAGAATAAAGGAACTTTCAGAAGAACTTTCATCAACACCGCTGAGTCGGCCTTTCCGCTTCGCGATGAGTAACGCCAGCTGCACAAGAAGCAAAAATCTTTCCACTTGTCAGTCGACAAGCGAACACCTTCACGCTGCCTATGCCTATGTTCCTCGCTGTTGTCTTGTTCCTCGGCGTCACATGCTCGGCGTTTCCCACGTCGGAAGACGGGTAAGTAGGTATTGCTCGGCACGCACTCCATTTACGGCGAGGAAAAGCCGATGCTGATCCGACTCCACTTTCCTGCCCACACCAGCTGGAACAGAGATGCCTGACTTCGCGGTCTATAAAACATTTCGTTTTCATCTATGTTAGTGGCGTAACGCGCGATTTGCCTTTAAACCACTGTACTGGCTTTAGAGTGCAGTGCCTAGCCAGGTGTTCTTTCGAGTCGAGCATCCGCAATGTTTCCGAAGACGCTACCGATTCGCTGACGGTGGCTAAGAACACTCAAGGGCACAGCGTGTTCAAGCGTGACGTGGTTTCATCGTCCAAGTCCGACGACATGTGCGAGTATGTTAGCGAGCAGCTTGCCCTAGACTAATTCACGGACCTTCAGGCCCCTCCCAGCATTCCTCGAATGCATGAAGTCATGCCCACCCAGCCGCTTGGACGCCGTCGTGCAGCAAATAACGCAGCTCGTTCAGAAAGAATGCTCCACGACTGTGTCCCAAGAGGAGCGAGAAAGTAAGTAAGTCGTGTACCAAAAGGCCCGGCTGGCTGCGGTCCATAATTTTTTAGGCGCATACATCCCGTCTAGCAATAGATACGGAGTATTTGGCAAAAATTAGAGAGCTAAAGTGAAGATTTGATTTGGTTAATCGGTAAGCACAGGTACCGTTTGTCGTATGTTTAGAAACGCCACACGTTGCTATTAGACGGTTTCCTAATCTGGTGAGGGAGGGCCGGGTCCGAAACTTGAAGTCCGCGAGTATGTCCGGACCCGGTGTTTGGGACCGTCCTCATACTTGGCTACCTAGTGAAGTACCGAAGGCTGGTTTCATTGTTGCAGAGTTCTTGCAGTCCTCCGAAGACCTGTACAAGAAGATGTCTGATCGCGCTGCGCGTTGTGTGGACCGTGACTCGGAGGGTGACGAAGCGCTTTGCAAGTATTCGACTCTCCCCGGGAGCTAGTCGTAAATTACGCGTTGTAGGATCGCCGCCGGCTGCCTGCTGGGAAGCGCCTTGGACGAGCTGAAGGCTGACTACCCCGCGGACGTCGTCACCTTCGTCGCCGACTCGATGAAGCTGATGTTGACATTTGCCCTCAAGGACCCTAAGTCGCCGCCGGAAGCATGCTCGATCCTCTATGAGCCTTATAAGGCCTGAGCGACGCCAAGAGGCCAACAACGAAAGTACTCAGTATTACGTTTTGAACGCAGAAAATAAAACAGTTTTGGATATGTGCGCGAATTCCACCGGTTCGGCGCCTCCCGAGCATTTTGGTACATTTTGGCTCTCCACGATGAAAAGGTCGGTGGATTTGAGGTAGGAAACGATGGCGGTGGGCTCTAAAACTTCTCAGGACAAAGTCAGAATGAATTTACACTGTGTAGTATCAAGGCTAGAAACCTCCTTTTCAAGAAAATTTCGAAGAGGTAGGCAGACCACATCTGTTAGTTAATCTTTCTCGGTCTTAGCCTCTGTGTGCCCATGGTTAGGCGTAGTCTTTGTGAGACTCTATCTTGCGAGCAAATATAGCTTCCTTCGTGTTTTTGGACCTCATTTTGTCACGTCAGAAACGTAGACCGCGAGCGAGAAGAATCTTGAAACTGCGTTCTTCCTGACTATTAGTCATGTGATTCCGACGAACGCAGGGAACATTCAACAGAGATTATCACGTAACTGACTGGCCTTTACTGGCGTGGAATGCGCCTTCAAATGATTGTTTTTCATTCATCCTTGCCCAACGATGCTCGCTGCTCTCTGGCTCGTCGTCGTGGGGTGCTTGGCGTTTCCGCTCTTTGAAGACGGGTATGTAAAGGGGTATTTGTCGGATTCGTCTAAGTCTTGGCGATGCTAATGGGACAGATCATGCGGATAAACCACGTGGAAAGTAAAGATCGGAGAACCGCCCAATACCAAGACTTATTTGGTTCCCATAATTTTATCTGGCGATTCAGGACAGAATGTCTCAAAAGCTGCTTCTACCCAAAAGGAGTTCCGATATCATCGGGTCTCGAGATCGATTATGAGCTGCCGGAGTCGCATGTCCATGCCCTTTTCAAGAGAGACCTTTGCTCCTCTAAGGAATCTATCGAGTCTGATCGTTGCGAGTAGGTTGCAGTCAAAATTTCATGTTTTAAACTCCGGCACTTGTAGGAGCGTCTCGGATTTCGCAGTATGTGCGAGGACTTGTCCGCGCAGCCGCCTTGACTCCGTTGCGCAGCAGCGTACTGAAATCGTCCTCAAGTCATCTGCGTCGAGCCGTCCCGAAGCTGACCGCAAAGGCGAATAACGTGTAGAGACTCATTAGCATGTCCCTACGCAGAATCTTAGCTGATCCTTAAGTCTCTTGTCCATCCGCCGTCCCCCAGTCGGAGCGTAGCTTAGTGTTTTCCTGAACTTTGCTCGTATGAGTTCTAAATTTTTAGTGTCAGATGGTGCCTTACTGCATCCTTTTTAGCCCCCCCCCCCCGGTGCTCTCCTATGTACTATATGTTGTTTCTAACATTTAATCGCATGCAGTGTTGCAGCCTTCTTGAAGTCGACTGGTGAGCTCTCACGCACGCTCTTCATGCGTGCAATGAGCTGCCCGCTGCGCGAGCATGAAGGCGACGAAGGCGTTTGCAAGTAAGCGACTTAGATGAATCGGGATGAGTAACAACTACCGGTTTAGAGACACGGCTAAATGTTTGTTCGGCAGCGCCTTGGACGAGCTGAAGGAGCAGTACCCGGCGGACGTCCTAGCAACGGCTACCGACGAGTGGAGGTTGATCCTGGCCTTCGCCCTCAAGAACCCGAAGTCGTTTAACCGACCAACATGGTCGGCTCTCTTTGAGCCGTACAAGGCGTGAATGGGACAGAGAATGATCCGCATAAAAGTATTTGAAGCTTGGAATACTTTGACATGAAGTGCAAATAAGTGCATTGAACGTAAGAGTAACTTCGCGTTCGATTAAGAAAAGCGCACCGTCCATCTCTCTGTCATAATCTGCATCATCAAATACGGAAGACCACTAAGTTTAAAGTGAATAGCAAAATAACTTGAATACGCAAACGCTGCCCTGAAAATCTTGTTTCTGTTAGCATATAATGGAGTTGACGATATCGCAACAGCTCACAATTCATTCTCATGCTTATCGGTCAGTCAACTTCTCTCACTTATTTCATGTTTCCACTTTAATGCCGTTTCCAAAATCATAAAGTCTTACACGGCAGTCCTCCGGAGATAATAAAGAACGTCCTCCGCGCAAATTCACTTTCGCGATACTTTGTCCTCAATAATCACCGCGGCGGGAGTCCGCCGAAGCCTTCTGTCCGCGACTGACCGGTCGAAGAAAAATGCGCCCACGACGGCATTGCGCGGCGCCCGCTGACCGCCGCCGCAAGCGGATCCCGCTTGACGGGTTTATGACAGCTCAAAGGTAATCGCCGAAATCCGCCGCTGGAGGCCGCTTGAGGAGGACGCCTGAGGTCTTAAGGGGGACGAACCTCCGCTAAACTTGATTATCCTTCTCTGAAGTCACCGGCAGGCAACTCTGACGTTGGGCTGACGTTGGACGTTGGGCTTTCGCGCTTCAACAAATTAAAACTGATATTTATAGAACTTTCTCTCAAAAGTCCGATTTTTAAACTTTCTTGTCCAGATTTTTGCAACAGGAATTAATTTTAAACCGCTTTCCTTTCAGCTCTACCGTTTTTTGGCCGGGCTGCATTACCGTTCTAACGAATTTTTTTGGCTGTTCTAGGCAGTTTTAACAGTACTTACCGTACTGCCGACATTTTGATCGGGCCGGATCGGGGGGAGGGGGTCATTCCGAACACTAGTAGACATCGATGTGTCTCCTGATATTCCAATGGGCTGAGAATAACATTCTAATTCTGGTCTTGCTTGGAATCTTTACTTAGCAGCTGCTTCTAGTTGTAACCGATGATTTGGACAACACACTGCTCGGGCAAGCTCAAGAGCCCGAAAACCTCGCCCATGCGGTCGCTGATGGTGGCGGTGTACGGCGCCGCATTCGCCGTCACAGCAGCGCTGGTCGCATTGGCTGCCGTTCTACCGACGATTCTCATCGAGCTCGGGAACTTCGAAGCGGAATGGAAAGCAGAATTAGCGAGAATTAAGGTAAATGTTGACACAAAGAGGTACTAGATAATATTGTAAAATACGATGAAAAAATAAATAAAAACTAAAATAAGCGTATAAGATAAATAATAGTCGGTAAAAATACTAGTATATTTTCGATTAATTCGTGGGCTAATTCTGGTATTTTTTAATTTAAAACTCTTTTGGAGAACACCTCCGACGAAACGTGGAAAGACCTCATGAAGATGGAGCAGGACGAGGGTTTTCCCTCACGCAGCCGACTGCGCCGTCAATACGGCGACAACGCCTACAACAACTACGCAAGTAGCACTTTCTCTGCCGGCTACGAGACGCTCGAGTACCCTATCCAGGAGGCGCCCATATACGGCTACGGATACGCAAAGTTGAAGTGTAACACCTGATAAAGCTGTGACAAAAGAGTGCGAAATTGTTTAGGCTGCTGTGCGCTGAGCAACTACAAGATAGACTATAACAGCCTGACGCTCTCCTACAAGTGCCCCATCGGCTCCAAGGGACCGCCGGGACCGACCGGGTAAGCTTTTCTGGGGAAAGGCGAAGGGACTCCGGAATAAAGTAGTGTTTCTTTTTCACCTGTGAACAACTTAGCCATGGACGAAAAGGCCTAAAATCCTTCCTAAAATCTGGAGATGTCTGATGACATGCTCATCAAATGTGACTACCTAACCGTATATATTAGGATCGCCAACTGGCGGCAAACGTACCGAAGTCCGTACCGTACTGACCACACCCGTACCGTACTCCGCACAGTACAGTACGGTACGGCAGTACGGGCCGTACTAAGTGCTAAATATCGTGTAAACGGGAGCCATACCGTACTCCGTACTGGCGGACCCCATCCGTAATTTAAGCCGTACTGTCCTGAACCACCTGTACCGTACGCTCTACCGATAGTGTGGCAGTACGGTACGGTACGTCCGTACTCCCTGTACGCATGCCGATCATTAGTGAGCATATTGCTTGATATGAATGCGCATTCCTCTTTTAGCGAACCTGGCGAGCCAGGCCGCGAAGGACAACCCGGCTATCCCGGCGAGGACTATCCGTCCATCCTACAGCCGCGCCAACCCGGCTACGGCATTCAGTCGTCGTTCAACGACTACCTGCCCGTCTACAACAAGCCGCCTGTAGATTGCGGAGCGTGCCCGTCTGGCCCGCCAGGACGACCAGGACCGCAGGGGAAGCCAGGACAGCCTGGGAACAAAGGCGAGAAAGGTCAGGGAGGACGTCATGGCATCCCAGGAAATCCTGGCAACCCAGGAGCGCCGGTAGGTGGAGCATGGCCATCTGTTTTCAGCAGGAAGTGCGTATATGTTAAACAAATGGAGAAAATAACCATGCTAATCCATCGAAATTTCATTTTTAAGCTAGCCAATAATATCGAAATTAATCAATCCGAAATAATGTTGAAAACAGAGATATCTTGTTGACTCAATAAAATCTTAAAATTTTAGTTGATTGCAAAATTTAGGGTGACGTAGGCCCTCGTGGCCGTACCGGACAAGGAGGAGTTCACGGCCCTCGAGGCGCTGATGGCCAACGAGGTGGCAAAGGGCTTCCGTAAGTCTTTAAATCCGCTGCATTCGTCAGGAATGAGAGCATTTAGTGGCGTGAAAGGCCGGCGAGGAGATGTGGGCATCCCCGGACCGCGAGGAGTATCAGGGCCGAGTGGCTCGCTGGGACTGACTGGACCAGCGGGAATCTACGGACGGCCGGGACAGAAGGTAAGTATTTGCCAAGTCTTTTATGACCTTGACATTTTGACGATAACGATGGAAGGGGATCTTTTCTGTTATGGGGGTGAGACAGATTTTACAGTGTACAGAAGGTGTTCGGCCCATCGTAATATGTGCTCCGTGTGCACACATAGTACGCACACTAGAGAATAGTGATAAGTTCACGTCCATTTCCGTTTTTTTTATTCCTTTCTCACTTCGAAGGATCGTTCGCCGCTGGCGTAAGCTCCGCTAGGATAACATTCCACCTCTGCAAGACTCAATCTTATCACTCGGCGATAAGATTCCTTTCGCTTTCCTTCTTGCTTTTCTTTTTTTGCGAGAGTGCTTTCCTTTCGCGATCTCTCGCAAACTCGTTATCACTTCTGGCCACAAAGCTAACGCGTCACGGATCGATCTCTGATCCGATTCGCGTCATCCCGTTGCATTCTTAGAGTGTGGTATGTTATGGCGCGACATCCTCATATAGTTTCACGAAGCCCTCTCCATTATAATAGGGGAGGAAATTTCGATTTCAGACCGATACCAAGAAGGGATCCTTTGATGTAGACAAATTTTTCGTTTAAGTTTTTTTTACTCGGTTCGAAACTGTTTTTGGGGCGATGTCGAAGGCATGCTATGGCGCCGTACCGTACTCCATGCCGTGCTGACTCCTACCGTAGCGTACTCCGTGTCGAAGAACAAAAAAAGGCATGGGAGGGCGCATCATCTATACTACAAGGTCCCACTCCTCGACATCAGGTTACGGCCGTACTGACGTACAATCGGTACGGAGTAAGGTACGGGTGGCGGCGACCAGTAAGGTGTAGGGTACGGCTCCATTTTTCTACTTATTTATTACTAGTACAGCCGGTGTTAGTACCGTATCGCATCACGTCCCGCATTGCCGTACCGTACCGTATTGTCCGGTACGGGTGCCATTTGCCGATCTTCACCAAAAATGCCTTGCCATTGCTCTAAATACGGTACCAGATACGTATGGAACACGGCGTTTTATTGCGCCGTGCCGTACTCCGTGCCCGGCTGACCCCTTTCCTGGCATACTACGTGCCGTATATACGGGAAAAACGCACTTAACTTTGCAGGGCCAACGTGGCCTGGACGGCGTGGACGGCCCTCAGGGCTACCCGGGCATTCCCGGCAAAGACGGACTCTACTGCAAGTGCCCCGTCCGCACGAAGGAAGTCTACCAGCCCGGCGCCTCCTACGCCCCGGCGGCCGCTAAGCCGTCTAGCTACGCGAAGTACGCCTATCAACAGCCTGCCTACCAGCCGTCAACGTACAGCTCGCCCGGCTATGTCCCCGCGGACTCGTATTCGGCGGGCGGGCAGAGCCGCTCGAGTGTGGGCGTGCCGTCGGCGGTCTACCAGCCGTCGTCAGCAGGAAGCGGCGAGTACAAAGTGATGCGGAAGAGCTACGGCCGCGTCCAGATGGTCAACCACGAAGCTAGTTATCCATCGAGTCAGGGTAAGGTGAGAAGTCCATTGCTAGAGAGGGGAAGGAACTGAGTTCCTAGCATAGCAAGGTATTGCAAGCATCAGGACTTATGACCTTTTGGCGTCAGGTTTAATGCCATTAACCGTAGGCTGAGTGTCTTCTCACATTCACATATGTATATACTGTTTAGATGAGTGGGTGTGAGCATAGTTATGCGTATACTTAGACGCGATAGCCCGTACCGTACTGTCGTACTAGTGCATTTTTTAGCCAGAAAATCATGCCGTACCGTACTCCGTACTGGACTTGCCTTCCGCCGTACCCGTAGAATACGGTACGCAGTAAGGTACGGCCGTATTGGTACGGCCATCTGAGTATAGTTATGCTCACCTACGTCGATAGGCTGCTTTGCCACAAAACTAGGATTGATGCTGTTAGGCAGCAGGATTGGTCTATACTGCAGAGACAAAAGCTTGTTGATTCTTGAAATGTAACTGTGACCGATAGTTGCTTAGATCCGCGGAACTTCGCAAAAGTCATCCACGTCGAACCGTCGTCGTCGGGCACACAAGTGCGCGAGGAATCCTGGGTCGGCAGGGAGCAGCAATCTCAGTCATCTCCGCAGCAACCTCCAGCCCAGGTCCCTGCGAGTACTCAGTTCAGGTAGCAAATTTTGCACTTTTGGCGTCTTAATTTTCGACCTAGGGGAGACGCACTTGGCACGAGCTGGCCGGAAGACGTGGCCAACAACAAGGCCTTCGAGGCCCACCAAGCGCCCTCAGTCACGCCACCACAGCCGCAGGAAGCGGTCACGTACGGCCTCGAGGTGGAGGAATTCCCGGCGGAGTGGCAGAACGCTTTCCCCGAACGCAAGAAGAAGACGCGACTCCATTCGAAGATATAAAATCTCGCCAGCACATTGTATTTTCTCGCATTTGATGAACTACGGAATGATAAAGGTACTCTGGCATATGCTCCGGTTCCAAGTACTGGCAAAGGCCATTCTGCCACAGGGGTATGGTACGAGTCCAGATCAAAACTGTCGCTGGTCGAGCTGATGGGAAGAATTGACGAGAATATACGTTTTTTTCTGGCTAAGCGTTTCTGAGTTAGCTCGAAGGGGTCACTAATTAGGTGATTTCTAATCATTTTATCAAAACACCGTAAATCGTTCGGAAGTATAGTCGCCAGTAGGCCACAGAATATTAAAAATAGAACAAAACTATGACAAAATCCGACGACGGGACCGATGCCAAGCAGAGCAGCAGCAGCGCGATTCTCTCTTACTGCTTCTTTCGACCTTGGTCGTCGATGAGCTTGCGAAAGTCGACGCCTAGAATGGGCCGG
>JNEY01001453.1:0-10048 GCA_020875895.1 Aphelenchus avenae
AGAACGCGTCGCGCTTACATACCGGGCGGAGATGGAAGCGGTTGCTGGCGTAAGAGGTGCGCGTGGTGAGAGGCGACGAATAACGCGCTCTCTCGCGATGTCGCGGGAACCTGGCGACACCGCGTTGATAGCGGGAGAGTTTCGTCGGTTCTAATCAGCGCGTTTTCGCTGTTCGTTATCACTGCGAAGCAGCACTTATGCACAATCGTATAGCAACGGAAGCAAGAGGTGCCGCGGAATTTTGGTCACATTATGCCAGTAGTGTGTAGCCCCTGCACCGTTGTTGAGCATTAGTGGGAAACGTACTCATGGGACATAACCTAAAAGTAAAGTCTTCCTCGTAAGCATATTCGTCGTGTTTCGTGCATGGCGAGCGTGGGGAAGAGGGCGTGTGTGACGAACGTGCTCTACCGGCCTCGAGGGGGGAAGGCAACACCAACAACGATTCCAAGGAATACTCGCCCATTTGAAGCAAAAATACACGCAAAATACCTGGATGCGTCGAGAACACAAAAGTACATTTTTAGCCCGACTAAGGCCAAGCCGACCGATTTCGAACAATACTGCTAGCTGAGAGGAAACTTTAATGTTCGTAGCCCATTCACTTACCTCTCGATACAAACATCTCCTCCGACAAACTGCTAGAACTGTGACTAAACGCATCTTATGTTTTTACACACTAAGATTTCTAGGTGAATACATGAAGGGCGTCGCACGGGACGCCTTTCAGTACTGGACCCAGATGACATGCCTTGAATGGAAGGAAGGTTGTGCCACTAAGCCGCCGATCAAGATCTTCAAAGGAGACGGCTGCTATACGCTGAAGGGACGCAAGACGTTCTTGCAGGAGCAGCAGATGTCGCTGCAGGAGCCGGGATGCGAATTTGTAAATATTTAATGATATTAGTTTGAAAATAAATAAATTTTGAAAAGTTAAAAATATAGGAATTTAAGTCAATAGTAACTAAATACATGGCGCGAAAATTAAAATAAATATTTTATGGAAGGATTTAAATTAATGATTTTAAACTAACCTTTATAATTCAGTAAATTTAAGATTAATTAATTAAATTATATTTCTTATTTGAATTCAATTAATTATTTATTAAATTTATGTTTTAGTTTGCTACGGTCGCTCACGAGGCCTCGCATGTTATGGGTAAGCACAAATTTAAACCGTTAACCTAAAGTATAATGTCGTCTAGGAATGGCTCACGAGCAGTCGCGTCCCGACCGCGACCAGTTCATCGACGTCGTTTGGACGAACATCGAAGAGGACTGGAAGTCGCAGTACGACAAGGCCGATGATTCGAACACTTTCAACCTCATCTACGACTACGGCAGCAACATGCAGTACACTGGGTGTGAGTGTTTGGTTGATGAAAGCAGGAAATAGGGGCGAACTGAGAAGGATTCGGATGGGATCCACAAGGAGCGGGAAAACGGCCAAGAAAGAAATCATTGCGGAAAGATACCTAACAGGATTATAGCGGTACCAAGATTCAGGGATGCAAGCGGATGACAGTGAACGAAGACTGCGGAACAGACTGACGATGTTATTCGAAGGACGAAAACGGTTTGAATCGATTTTTGGTAGGAAAGAACGAAAAGAAATTATGAAAACGTTTGCTTGACCAGAGGACCGGCTTTCCAAACAATCAGGAAAAAAGCCAAAAGTTTTTTTTATTTACATGACAAAAACGATTATAAGAAAGCGAAATTCGTGCACAAAAAGGAACACACTTTGACAGTCCCGCTAGGTAATTTTCCGCTTTTTTGCTTATTTCCTTCAAACGTCTTATGCCCCTCCGACTAGCGCGAAAATTGATGCTTAGGTACCTAATATTTCACGAATATGAGGGCGTGGGCGACAGTTTTTGGCACTGGAAAGGCGGGACTTCATTGAATCACTCTTGCCGGTTTTTTTCTAATTTTTTTAACCGGACGAATTTTTGACTGGCCTTAATGACATGGAAGAGAACTAATGACTGCGGCAATGCGGGAGTCGACGATAGTTTAATTAAGGGGAAAACACTTACTTGACCCACTACCGATATTCCCGTTCGGCAGGACATGCGAGAACCTCGTAGCGGCAGCAACAAATTCATTCAGACGCCAGTGACCCGAAAATCGACATGGCGTCGAAGGACAAGCGCTATCAGCACACGATGGGCAACGAGTACGGGCCGATCTTCAACGACATCAAGATCATCAACGAGTACAACGGATGCATGTGCAAGGGCGGCATCACCTGCCAGAACCAGGGCTTCCCGCATCCGAGGGACTGCAGCGGCAAGTGTATCTGTCCAGAGGGATTCGGCGGGAACACGTGCGCAGATCGACAACAAGGCGAGAACGGTGCTCCGGCCGGCTGCGGTGCGACGTTAGAGGTAAATGGGAGTCAGTTGCGATTCAGCTGCAAACTGATTACGTTTTGGAGGTCCAAAATTTTGGTTGAGAAGAGCATGCGATAGCGGCATGCAAATGCGGTAGCGGCATGCGTATAGTGTAGCGGTGTTTGCATGCAATAGCGGCAGGCGCATGCGATAGCTGTATGCGCACGCGATAGGTGAAGGTGCATGGGATAGCGGTATACGCATGCGATAGCGGTACTCGCAAGTTTGGGATCTCAGTATGCGCATGCGACAACGTGCACATGTGGTGGCGGCATGCTCATGCGATAGCGGCATTCGCATAGGGTAGCGGTGTTTGCATGCAGTAGCGGGATGCGCGAGCGTCAGGCGCATCGAATAGCTGTATGTGCATGCGATAGCGGAAGCAGCACGGGATAGCGCTCTACGCATGCGATAGCGGCACACGCATGCATGGAATATCGGTATGCGCATGAGACAACGTGTGCATTAGGTGTCGGCATGCGAGCTACGCCGGCGGCATGCGCATGTGGCATGTTATGGGCATTCGGTAACTGCATACGCGTGTATGTGATAGCGGTAAACGCATGTGATTGCGGCATGCACATGTGATAGCGGTATGCGGTAGCGGTGTGAGCATACGGAGGCTGCAAAACATAACAAATTCGCAGTTCCGACATGCCCAAGTTAGTGACCTGCGACATTTTGGAATGTTATTGCAACGCAAAAAGCCCTTGTCGTTACACCATCTTTGGGCGTAGTTCAGGCATAAGAGGGTGGCCGGTCCCGTGTCACGGACCGTTTGACCTAATTCCCCTCGTCTGGAGCCACTAAAATTTACCCTTCCTTCATGAACTCGACTCTCTAGGCCAAGCCAGAATGGCAGTCGGTGAAAGTCGACGTCCCAGCGCCCAAACAAGAGGGACCACCTTCGTGGCCTCCAGCGGCAAAGATCGCGAAGAAGCAGTCTTGCTGTACGTGGTGGATCAAGGTAGGTCATCCTAAGCGCTCCTTGCACCGGAAGCGTCTGGTCGAACTTCGTCTGATGTCTGTCATGTTTAGGCTCCACCCGGGAAGAAGGTCGAGCTGAAGCTGGACGACGTCATCCCAGGCTCGCCGAACGAGTGCAAGAACGACTGCAAGTACGGCGGCACGGAGATCAAGTTTGGCGATCTGACTAGAGGCGGACTTCGGTAGGCTTCCGTGCTAACCGAGTATACCGCCTGTGGATGCAAATTCAGCGTCTGTTGCAAGCAGCATGCGCAAGAAGTGGGAACGCTTACGACGACTTCCGAGCTCGCGATCATTCGGGTCTGCTCGGGACGTAATACGCAAGGGGCACAGATTCAGTATCGAACGTGTACGTTGTGCTTTGTTTAATTTTTTAATTATCTATGTTTTATATTTTTATAAATCTCTATTTCACATTTTTGTTTAAGTTAAATTATAATGTTTCGTCATTGCCAATTTAGCACTGTCGCTTTTTATTTTAACTGTGAGGTAATGACAAAATTAAACACATATAGACAAAAAGTCGAGTTTACTTTTTTCATACCTATTATATTTTTAATAATGGCTTCATTCACCGAATGGATTTGAGCGGATTTAGCGGATCAAGCGGCCGGAAACGAATGCAAGGACTCGGCGGTGAATTGCCCGCTTAACGTGGCTCTCTGCGAGAACTCCAGGTATAGCACGGTCATGAAGCGACGTTGCCACAAGACTTGCAAGCTTTGCTAGCTGCCCCATGCGGTCAAACATAGATGTGGAATAAAGTAATTTGCATCCGTTTCTTCTTGTTCTGGTTTGCACTTTAGTGGGTTACGACTTCTTAACCCCTTTTATTACGATTTACGATACCTGGTTATCAGGGCCGTATTTAGCGGCGGAAGGGGGGGGGGTAATCGGACTTTTCGGTGAAGAAATTATTTTTCAGAAAGCTAGTAAATTTTTAAGGTATAAAGGCTCAGTATTATTTTTATAGCCTAAAAACTCCCGTTTTAACATATTTTAGTGATTTGAGGCCATTTTGACCCTTTTTGACCCATTTTAGGGGTTCACTTCCGGTCCGCGACCTCAACCCCCTATCCTGGAACCCTAAAGATGCCCCTGCTGGATGTTTTAATTTAAAATTTTTTGTTTTAAACCTTTAACGTTTTGGCCATTCATGAAAAGCTTTCTTCGTTAATGAACTGCTGCAAAATGGCCATTGAGAGGGCAAATAGCCACGAGAGCCGCCGTTGCAGCGTCTGTTCAAACACGAGTTTGCTGAAACCCTGCGATGCGGTTTTGAAACAATGATCCTGGCTGCTAGGGCGTCCCGACGACACGGACGCGTCGATCGAAGAACCGCGATTTAATCGGGAAGGCTGAGGGCAAGCATCACAAGAGCGGTGAAGAGCGAGTACAGCGTTGGGAGGGCTTTGGAAACGGCTCTGTGTTTGGACCAAAAAAGTCAGGGCTGGGAGAATACACGTTCGCTTTCGCGCGTATGCTAGCATACGTTACGGCACGCACGCTTCGGTAAGTATACTCGCGTGAAATCCCGGTTTAACTTTATCACACGGATGCGTCATCCATTCCGACTAGGGTTTCAGAAATTAGAAAAAGTGTTTTGGTTCACTATGATTTGCTGGACAAAATGGTCAGTGTTAAAATTAGCAAAAAAAAAAAACGCGGCAGACTCAATTACTTAATTTCAACGAGCTAACGGAAACGAGCTAAAGAGAGCCCATAACGCTCTTTCCCAGCCAATGTGCTTTTTAAAAGTTCTCACGGGCAGTTCTTCTACGGATAACGCAAATCCATCTTGGTCTAAAGGATCCTGATTCCCGACATACTGAATGCTTTACTCCTTAAGGTCATCATAACTGTACACAATCTAGCGCTCTGGAAGAACGACATTAACATCATTAACAACGGCGAGCTTTTGACTATCCACTGCCCAAAGTAAAGTTGACACCGCCGCCGCCGCCGAGTCGATTCAAATCCGGAGAAGAAAAGTCTCTGGCGAGGGCGGGTTTTTCCACAGACTTTCGCTTGATGAACTCGATGTACTGGGGCTTGTCCTCATCGGTCTTAACGATCTGAAAGCAGTTGAGTGAGCAATCAGTAATGCCTTTTCTGCGAACTGTGTCTCGGTGGCAAATGCGAGTTTCCGGGATTCGGATCGGCACAACTACGGAGGCGAGTTCGAATTTTAATTACTACATTCTCAAAGGTAGTCTTCGGCAGAATTCAGTGGAGAGAGCTCGAGAGAGGAGAGAGGACAGCTCCTAGTAGGCAAAAGCGGGTCGTATCTGAGCCGTACTTTTCCCTATGTTATTCGGTCCCAAATATCGTGAAGTATCCCAGCAACAAACGCATTAATAGTGCGGCGAGCGACACGCCAGGGTTGCGGGACCCCCAAAAAACGAATACGCATTTCAAGTATGAACACCGAACTGATCCGAATTTCCGAATATGGCCAAAAATATATTTGAAAACCAAATTTTCAAATGCCAAAAGTGCCGAATAATCTCGAAATATCAACAGCGCAACATCACGGCAATAATCAACGAGGCTCGCGGCTAATAAAAAGGCCCGACCCAGTCAGAATCAACGGAACATTAAGCGAAAACTTGACAAATCCACCGAAAATCTGCTCTGGCGGCGCCTAGTGGCGGAATCAGGTCAGCACCGAACTTATTTCATTTACTGCTCCATTTTCTTTCGTCAGTGGAGGACGATTAAGCTCGAATACAAGGGCACCGGGCGGCTTGGCAATCCTGGCAAAACAGCTATTGTATTAAGGGGCAATGCGAAATGCCGGTCCTTCCGTCTCAAAGCTTCGGTCTAGAAATAGTCTACAGTTTTACGAATTCTTGCTGGCACCGAAGTATTCTCATACGGAAAGTCATTTGAGGTTGAACGAGTCCCGCAAGTCGGTTAAGAAACAAACACATGTTCTTTTATTGTCTGTTTCGTAGAAAATTCAATGAAATACAGAAGGCTTACCTGGAAGCGGAAGTCACGTCGGCACCCACCCAGGGACGGGGTTGACGCACAAGGGCGCATTTCGCTAGCGCCGAGCAAAAGACGATGCGCGACTTCTGAAGCCATTTCTGGTAACGAATTGACGGGTCGGAGGTAACGGGAAGAGAAATGGTTCGTGCAATGCCGCAAAACTGCAAACAGCGTAAACAAAGTTGAAATCGTAAATAGATGAGGGCAGACACGCGCCTGTTGCCTAGGCAATACTGCGCGCATGTCGAAAAGGGCAAATTATTCCTGTCTCTTGCACGCAGGTTAAATACCGTTGTTTTAGTGCAAGCGGATTTGCCAGACCTCCTTGTGGTCCAAAAAGTTGGTCCCCATTTTCTTTATTTAATCCCAAAAATGAAAAGGAGAAACGGTACTAAGGCGCGAAGGAGGGGAACTGCTACAGGGGGGGGGGGGGTTCCTGTCGTGGAATCGATTGGTACACCCATACGGGGCAAAGTTTCTACTGTCCGACGGGGAGCCGGTGACACTCATAGATCGCCGTTAACAGCACATGAGAAGACACCTACTCAACTGCCGTATGATGGGGGCCATTCCAAAAAATGAACTGTCGTGGAATCGATTGGTCCACCCATCGGGCAATAAAAACTTTTGTCCCCCCCTCTCTGGTAGTACCTAGTACCGAAGAACCAATAAAGTAGTAATCACCGGGAAACCCTAATTTCTGCCCCCATGCACCCTCGACGGAAATGGGGCTCCATGTTGTCTTTGCATGCCAGCTCTTGAAGGTTTTGGTCGAACCAGATCGAAAATTGCCAAACTGATTTTTAGCCTATGAAAGGTTTCGTAATGGTTTACCCTTATACCAGACAAGATTTACCAAAGACATAATTAAGTCTACAAAGATGAACTAACCATTTAAACAAAAGTCCGAATCAGACGAGTAAGACCAAAAATCAAGAGCATTGAAATCTCAAAGTTCATCGAAAATACCAGTCTAAAATTAAGCCTACCGGTGCCCGACCGAGAAAATAGGGCACATCATACACGACCGTCTGATCGGAACTCAAGCAGTGACAGGTGAGACTCATTCGATGGCCGTGAACCGCACGAGATCGCACGCGAGTTTGCACTTTCGTGACCCACTGACGTCGGTTCGCCAGTGAGCGACCATGTTGACGGCGGACTTCGAAAGCGGTTTTGCAAGACTTCCGGGTGGAGTCCGAAGTTGACAAGAGTGTCCCGACGTTCCGACGTAAACCAGTCGGTTTCATTTTTGTAGTGTGGTCAAGTGTCATAACCGGTACTGGTTCCGAGCACCCTGTGGAGTTGTTCCAGACTTCTTAGGACTAGTTGAGAAAGAGCGTCCAGAAACGGGTTCAGCCAAAACTCGCGTGAGCAGGTCGGAGTCGGCTGCCGACCTGACCCCAACCCGACCCCAACTTGCCCCCCCCCCGGCCCGACACCCGACCTCGACAAAGTCGGCGACCTGTCGGGTCGGCTGCCGATTACTAGTTTATTGTAGACTTGGACGGAGACCCCCCCCCCCCTACCGTACTTCGTACCGTACTGCCCCCCCGTACCGTACTCCGTACCGTACAGTACGGTACGGAATACGGTACGGCCCGTACTAGGCCGTACCGTACCGCCGTACTAGTGCATTTTTTCCAGAAAATCGTGCCGTACGGCCCGTACTACGGTACGGTCGTCCAGGTCTACTTTATTGTAGAGACGTCACCACTTACCGTGGACCCTCTAAAATAAGCGCTGGGCTTATTTTTGTCAATACCAAAGCAATGGATAATTCAAATGCCCTCTTTTTGAAATTTAGCTTATAAATTTGGCCCATTACAGCAGATTTTCTCAATTCCGGGGTCTGCGGGGGGCATGAAAAATAAAGGCAGTTCTCTAATAGAATAATGGTCTACAATACAAGACAGGGGCCGAAGCATTCACCAAAAATACAAGGCACTGTTTTCTCTTACAGTTTTGCGGTATTGGTACTTACCAAGTTAGCAAGTATGAGGTACATCGGCGACAATCGCATATGGCGATCGCCCATAATGACGATCACGACAACAAAATTCCTGACTACTCCAGCTATGACGAACAGAAACAGTACCACAAGTCCGACTAGCGCTATGATCACGGCAGCGCTGAACCCACGGAATATTCCGACTTTCGTTTCGAATATGTTGGTTGGCAGACAATCGGATGACGCTGTGCGCACGCTAGCGAACCGGACAAAATAAACGAGTTTACAGTGCAAAACGTCGCGTCTTACTTCCTCTGCCTTTTCAACGCTCGACGTCGTTAACCGCTTGCCCTTTTCGCCGGTCGGAAGCGCTCGATAATGGGAAGCGGTTGGGATCTCGGGTCTTTAGGTTCCATCTGCAATATCTTAGGTAACGCTTAGTGTGCAACATGCGGTCCCGAGCGTCGAGGGTCCATCGGTACTCTCGATATGGGGTAGGCGCACTCTTCCCGGGGACCGGACCGGCACCTCGGCCCCGGCACGAGAACCTCACCTGATTTCGCGCAACGGAAATACGGAAAATGGCAAAAAAACGGCTTGAACCTGGCAAAATGTAATTAAATTTTGTAAGAAGTTGCCTATACCGCCTAACCTGAAATCTTAGATACGGCCATGCTGAATCGCCAGTATTCAACCAGCGACGCGTTTGATTACTTTCTTCGGAAGAATCATCTACATGCGCAAAGTGGATTAAGCATCGGCCCATGCAATGCTACGCCGGATGCTTTTTGTTTCTCTTCGCGGTATATAACATCTTAGGCAAATGACGCAAAGCCGATGCGGTTTCCCCCAAAGTCGAAGGCATGGCATGAGGTGCGCAGGAAGCTCGTGCCCAGAATCCATTCGTCGTCGGTACCAGAATTGTCACGGATCAGCAGCACGCAGGTCTTCGGGTCCTCCGCTAGCTAAATTACTTGGCATTTTTATGCACGATTCATTGCATTTCAGTCTAAGTACATTTTAGCCTTTAGGCGTTCAGTTGTGTAACTTAGAGTCCAAGGACGCTTCAGCCGCACCCGACGAAATTTTAGCTCTGTTGCTTTTACAAAAAAGTGCCGTCGTCTTTTCATTAAGGATGCAGGCAGAAGCGCATAATGTCCGTGATGAAGCAGAATTTCATAGATGCAGCGCAAGTAGATTTAAAAGGTCAAAAGAACTCATCAGCAAGTCGTCAAAAACAGAAAGTCTTCTGCCGGAAACTGCGGATTTTTTCGGAAGAAAATAAAAGCCCACTGTTACCGCGAAAGCGCCCAATTTTCATTGCAACGAATGCCGCTCTCTCATTTTGGTCGAACTGAGTTGCCTCTTCTTGAAGAAATTTGCTCGAATTATTTGGGCTATTTTTTGAAATCCAAGCAGATACGTTGGTGGGAGCGAAATGTACCGCTTTAGGGCACTAGTCTTGTTTTTTTCCTTTTTGTATCTTTTTAGTCAGGTCGAACCCATTTGCCACATGGAACTAATTGAGCCTTGGGGATTGAGCCAGTTTGCGCACTTTTACCGTTCCGACCCAGCCTTGCCTTACCGGCTTCGTATAGATCGTTGCTGGCACGGTCTGAACGAGCGTGCCCAGGTCGAACTTCAAGCTTGGCAGTTTGTCCACTTTTGCACATTCAACGACGTATTCGTCGAGCTTGAAGGAGTATTCAGCGCCGAGCGT